>JAQMCW010000008.1:4029129-4041651 GCA_030068335.1 Chrysichthys cranchii | reverse complement strand
CCCGCCATCTTTCTTTCTTTCATTCGGTTTCATCTGGACATGTCCAGCAGAGCATCACAGCTGCCTAGCCCTTAATTAGTTGTGTCATTGTGAGTGTCTGTGTGTGTGTGTGAGAGAGAGAGAAAGAAACAGACAGCATGACAAACAGACAGACAGACAGACAGACAGAAAGACAGAGGACAGATGAAGGTGTGAATGGCCTTGTCCAGCACCTCTCCTTTTCCAATAAACACTTCAGGCTCAGCTCTAATTCTTCTTTCCTCTATGTTTGCCCCCTCTCTTTCTTCTCTGCCCTTCATCATGCCACCTCAGATGCAGATGCTGGACCACACGCACAAATGTCATGTCATTTCAGCCAATCAGAAGCTAGATGCTCTGAATAGATTTTTTTTTTCTCCATCACATAACCATGTCTAGCATTTCTATGGAAACCATGGAACATTATGGTCAGGGACAGTATCCTCCATTAAACAAGCATAAATGAGCACACACACACACACACACACACACACACACACACACACACACACACACACACACACACACATACACAGGTGTACATTCACAATGCCTAGGGAAGTTCAGAAAGACACAGAGAGGAATTATGTATTTTATCAGAGCAGTGGAGATTAACCAAAACATTAGTTCACTTTGCTAACATACTTGACGCGGTTTTCATTTCAAAAACATATCATATACTGCGCTAAAAAGCAATGTAGTACCCATACTGTAAATGCTACTATGTCCGTTCCCCTGTCAGATCCTGTGCGATCGAAACCACAGCTGGTCGGAGTACGTGTAAACCTGAGCATAACATCTTAACTACCTGAAAAACACCTGACTGAGAGAGAAGTAATCCGAATCAGTAGAATCTGTAGTTATTTTAAATACTGAAAAGAAAGTAGTATGATTAATAACACTAAGAATGGAAAGTAACTGATAATCATTGGGTTCGTGGAAACCTCAAGCTCAAACCTCAAGAAATTCATTCTTTTCTTTTTTTTTTTTGAGTAACGCAGGCACCTAATATTGTTAAAAGGTCCACTGTGTAGGATTTAGGAGGATCTTTTGGTCAAAATCAAAGTCAAAGGTATACATGCAGACAGCTCAAAAGTAAACAGACACCATCATTTTTGAAAACTTTATTTCTAGAAACTTCCTTCGAGCTGCTCTGCCATAGTACCAAGTGGATGGAGATCCTCACAGAAGAACTCCGACTCACTTGGAGTCGCTATGCAACATCATCAGCAGCCTTACAACGGGGATTTATTTCAACAATCCGCTGGACAGTCTGAAGACACCTGTCAGAGGGCCCGGGTCGACCTGAGCGGGATGCTCTTGATTTCTTTCCTTTGGTTTTGAATTCTAAAATCACTCTGTTGACTGTGTACAAGAGGAATCCCAAGGTTTTGTGCAATCATACGCCGGCTAAGTCCACCTTCAGACTGACCCACAATACAAATTCTTTAAAAATCACACAACTCTTTTGCTTCTGGTCCTCGCCACATGGATAGTTGCTCTAAACTATTAATATTCTGTAATCTGAAATGAACAATAATAATATATTAACAAGTTTGAAGCACCAGGTGGTGTCTGCATAGATAAAACCTAATGAGGGGGGTCTATATACTTTTGAGTTGTCTGTTTACACATATACGTTGAAATGAAACGACATGACTTCAATTTAACAGTGTACATTTGGCACAGTTGGCATCCTCAGTGGACGTCTTTGGGTGACATGCAAACTGTAGCTGATCCATTGAACGGAGGAGGCTGCTCTTAATGTGCATCATGACGAGCCTTTCAAAACACTCCATGATGACTGGGGTTAATGCAATGGGGCAGTACTCATTCAGACTTGTTAATGATGACTTCTCTGGTACTAAGGTGATGGCGGTGGATTTGAAACATGCTGGATCTGGATTAGTGATGTCTTGAAGATGTATGTGAAGACGTCATTCAGTGGATCAGCGCATTGCAGAAATGGATTGTAGGATCCAGAAGTATACTTTAGAATACATTAGTACATTAGTAATTACCTGTAACTACGAATCGCTGTGTTTTTGGGAGCTTAGAATGAGCCCTTTATATGTACGTGGGGGCAGGTTCACCTCGACAGAGCAGACAAACCTCGAGAGAACGCGTTCAGGGTTTCATGTTTTTCACAGGTGGCAGCGTGAATATGGAAGAAAGACGAAGATTATGAAAGGAAGACAAGAAAGAAGAAAGAAGCGGTATCAGTGTTTGCTGGTGCTGGCTACCAAGTTTGAGAACCTAAATTTTGCAAAATGGAGGATCATACTTATTATTTAGCATGGAAAAAGCAAGGGAGTGTGAATGTACGTACTTGGAAGTGCGCTATGGGTACCTGACACCTGTGTTTTAATACACATGCACGACATCTGAGAGGAATGGGTAAGGGAGGAGCATTCAGGTGGTTGAATCCTGCATAGTGGACCTTTAATATCAAACAAGGAAACTTGGACTTCTGGTAGTGGGTTTATTAATGTTTAATTCATTTCAGCCTTTTGTTTAAATACAATTAGAAATAAGAATGGAAATGTGGCTCTCCTATGTTTATAGATCAAACGATGGATAAACGATGACATACCCGAGTTTTAATAGAAAACAAAAAACCCTAGTTTTAAAAAGACGTCGCTGAACTACCTACCGGAGAAAGTTCTGACCTTTTCTTTTAAAAAAATCAAAATAAATAAAATCAAGAGCACATTGGCTGCTGAATGTTGTCGTTCATAAATGCAGAAATTAGGACATGGATCAGGTCAGGTTGATGTGCTGTATGAATATGACCTCCAAATGAGAGAATAGAGGTTTGTAATTTTTGCTATGAATGTTTCAAAGAGGGGACAAATGAAGCACCTTTGCGTCTCTCTGTCATCGCTGATACGTATGAGTAGTTGCCACGTAACTCATCACCAGGCCTCGTCTACATGCTTTGCCAACAGTCTATATGCCTTGTGTCGCTGCAAATCACCAACATTCACGGCAAATAAATGGCTCCTGGCTGCTCTGTCACATTACATTGCTGTCTTCCTCATCCCTTCTGTCTCTCACTCAGAAATGTAACGTCTTAAAGGAAGACTCCACCTCGACACACATCAAATGTGTTCGTGATGTGTTTAGTGATCCTGGAGGTAATTTGTCCGTTGTTGCGGCGTGTTCCTAACCCCCAGGAGAAATAAGTGTTTGTGTGCCGTGATGACATCGCAGGAGGACGCTGTTAGCAAAGTTACAGCGATGTTTAATAGAGGAAACTAATTTCACACCGAATCCCAAACATTAGGGCTAGCACTCAGGTTTCGCTGTTGGCTCCGAAACACAAAAGAGCCAGACTTTCCTTTTTTCTTTCCCACTCACCATTTTCCAGCGATGTTCAATTTCATATTAATGAGAAAACCAACACGGAAGTAGTCAAGGCAGCAAACACTGGACAGAGTCATTGCTTAGCTAGTTAGCCGTAGCAATCTGGAAGAGGACAAAACATGATGGGGTGGATGGTGATATTAGCATTAAAGCTTTGGAACCTGACCAAAGTATGAAAGACTAAAGGACTAAAGCTCTGCTGCATCGCTCTCTTTAGGTACACATGAAACAAGGGCTAAATCCCACTGGTGCCACTATCGGCAGGTAGTCTAACAGCATTGTGGGTAATGTCAGAAACTGTAAACCAAGTGAAAATGGACAGCGTGTTGTCTCAAATGACTCTCAAACGATTCCTTTGAAGATTTGTGTTTGTTATAAATCGATGACGTCGTTCAGGGAGGATTGAAATGTTTTGGGGGCTTGATTACAAACGGTGGTTCATTTGGCACACTGAGACGGTTGCTATGGTTCTCTTGATAAAAGGCTGATTTTCCGCTGTTTGGCTCAGTGCTCAGAGGTCATTGTGTTTCGCAAATGCCTCCAGAAATCAAAGTCAGGGAAATAAATGTCTCCATTTTTTTGTGTCTAAGGACGCACTTGCTGGCATTTATGCTTCGACTGTACACCTCCAAACACGTGCTTGTGAAGTAAAGGGTTGGTGGTGTGGGTGATGGTCGGCAACAATGATGATATTGTGTGTGGGTGGGGAGACAGGACACAGCTGTGAGTCTGGCAGGCATTCAGACAGAAGAAGCATTTTGACACCTTTAGCTTTGGCACCCCCTAGCATGACACGGTCTGTCTAGGGACCTCAGTCTCCATCTCACGCTTTCTAACTGGTTATCTGACTCATCACACACACACACACATGCGCGCACGCACACACACGCAGGATCAGTATCCGGCTTGTTATAAAACCATCCAATGCATAAAACAGGCAATTATCTTTTAAAGCATGCATTAATTATTCATTTGTCAGACCTTTGGTCATCACAGAACTAGACCTGCACTTATTAGAGTGGTCTTTGGTTCAGTACCAAAGGTATCGTGATAGTTCCCTGTTCAAGATTAGTACCGATGGATTACAGTGGTGCTTTGGAGTAGCAGTACTGCTCATTATTCTGGCTTAGACCCATATTACAGAATGCGCAACACCACATGAGCAGATAAAGACAGAACTACATTTCTGAAGATTGCCTATTTTTGTATATACAGTCTGAATCATGGAACAGTGAGGATATACAGGTGTTCATTTTATGTCGTTTATTAATTCATCCATCTTTATCCTCATCATGGGTATTGTGAATTCACTGAACAAGGTAGGCATACTACCCTCTATGCGGCACCAGTCTGTCACAGGGCACCACGTTCACGCTCATTTACACCCAGGCCAATCTAGGCCCAGTTCCCATCCACCTACAAGCAAGCTTTTGGAGGTGGACAGGAAAGCAGAGAAGCCTACAGGTAGAAAATGCCAAAACTCTGCATAAACTATGCTGTCCTTATTTCACGAGGAAGAATCAAAAAGTAAAGGCTTTTTTTTTTTTTTTTTACCTTACACAATAACCCAGACAGCAAAAGACAAATCATTGAGTGGAGACATCCATCTTCTTTAGCAAAGAAGAAATTCAGAAGTCAACCCTCCTCCAACGAAATCACGTGAACATACTCTTGGGACATGAAGGTTCCTATTCTGGTGCATTTCCAAGCGCATGCAAAAACAGTGAACAATGTGCATTGCTATGAAATGAACTTAAACCTGCAATTCGCAGCAAAAGAAGAGGAATGCTGTCCAAAACACTCGTGCTGCACCATGACGATGCACGTCCTCATACAGCAGCAGAGACAGTAGTGCAATGGCTCGGGTTCCGACGTCTCCCACGTCCTCCTTGCAGCCTGGATCTGGTGCCAAGCCATTATCACATCTTCTGTCCCCTGAAGGAGGCACTGCGCGGTCACAAATTCACCTCTGATGATGAAGTAAAGGAAGCGGTGCTCACCTGGCTTCGGGAGCAGAAGAAAACCTTCTTCTCTGCGGAATTCCTGAAGCTAGAGGAAGGATACGACAAACGTGCCATCTTGCATGGGGACTGAGTGGAAAAGTGATAGATTCAGTTTCTTACAGTTACTTCCATTAAAGCTGTCAAAAGTATTTTGCCTTTACTTTTTGATTGTCTCTCGTATTTAAGCCCATATATAACCAACACCAAACAGGTAATTAAACAAAAGACCATCAGTCTGAGGATAATCTCCATGTTGGATTTAACACTACTTTAAACACCCTCGCCAGTAGCAACGGCTTATTATATAATGATAATAGGTTCTGCAAATGGATGTACATGAAAGTAACTTGATATAAAACCAGATCATTGGTTGTTGGTCAGAGAGAGGTCAAGAGTGCTAATAGGACTGTAAGGTTTGCCAGTATATCGCTGCGCCAATAGTCGAGGTGTAATTTTCACATCAATCAGTTCATATTTGGCTTAATTAAACAGCTTGGCTTCCACCTTCATTATTCAGGAGCGTGTAAAATAGCACATCTAGTGAGCCAACTGTGCACAAGAAAAACGTGCTGACGGTCAGCTTTGTGTATAGCTGCCTATGAGAAGTACCCCACAGTGTAATACTGCCCCCACCATGCTTCAGCATAGGGATAAAGCATGTTGGTGTGCAGTACCTGGTTTTCCTCAGAAGTAGCACTTGGACTTCAGCTCAAAAAATCATTCTTTTTGTTTTCATCATGCTTTTAGAGTGCAATAAGTGCCCATCATGTACTTTTAACTCAGGAGTGGCTTCCATCTAGCCACTTTACCATAAAAGCCTGTTTGATGGAGTACATCTGACATGGTTCTTCCATCTCAGAGCTTCAACACTGAGGAGGTCTGAAGCTCTGTCAGATTGTCCATTGGGTTCTTGTTCACCTCCCTGACCAAGGTTCTTCTAGCCCAGTTACTGAGTTTGGCCGAACATGAAGGCTGGAGGAAGACCTCCGGAGGTTCCAGTCTTCTTCCGTTTCACAATGATGGAGCCCACGGTGCTCCTGGGAACATTCAGGAGCTTTAGAAATGGTTTTATACCCTTGCCCTGATCTATATCTAAACAAAATTTTTTTCGTGGATGTCGAGGGCGACTTCCTTGGACTTCATGCCTTGGTTTTTGATATGCGGTATGATTTGTAATGCTACATTCCATTTACCTCAATTTCATAGGCTGGGGGTAGCCAAGTTTGCTTGATACCAGGTAGCTGTTAGATGTTAATTAGCAATACCACCTGAAAACAACGCATTACACGGTGATTAGTGTATGAAAACACGAGCACAGATAAAATTTGGACAGTGCTGTGTGTAGGACTGATATAACGAGACAAGAACAGAGATAAGTTTAACAAACAGTATAAAACTACAGCTTTCGCTCACTGTTCAGACAGGGAGCGGCCATTTTGGCTTTTTAACTCGGGGTTGGTGAGGATCTCCAGACTTTCCAAGTCAGACATCCGACTTCAGGGGGCGTTCCAGTACACATTTCCAACTCAGAACTCGGATATCCCCATTTCTGAGTACAAATGAAACGCGTTAGACAATCTTGTACATACAGGTGCGTGCCTTTCCAAATCATGTCCAGTCAGTTGAATTCGTCTCAGGTGGAGTCTAGTCATGTTGTAGAGACATCTCAAGATGATGAAAGCAAACTGGATGCACCTGGGCTCAATTCAGAGTGCCTTAGCCAGGGGTGTGAAACCTTAGCTAAATGAGAGATCTGTTTTTAGTGTGTGTTAAAATATGTGTATTTTTTAAAATACATGTATTAATTTAGTAATTATGGATTACTAGTTGATTCCCCAGTGGCTTCGCTCACTGAGTGCAAGGGAAAAAATTCAAATGCAGTATTTATAAAATAAGTTTGTTAATTACCAATTTTATTTTCCAACAAATAGTGGTCGTGCGTCATTCCCATTTCAAACGCGCAAAGATTTTTTTTAATTTTAGATCAAAGTTTTCTTAAATAATTACTTACCAAATAGGTGTTTACTTCTTTTCAATATCAGTAAAATAACTCTCACGCAAATAATAACAATTCGTAAAGACGATATTAAAAATGGCGTCCACAAACGAAGTGATGAGTTAAAATGTAAGCGCCAGTGACGCTGTTTCCGGTCATACTCATGTTTAATATGTTCTGTGGTCATACAGCATTTCTGTTTCAAACGCGAAAAGAATTTTATATATATATATATATATATATATATATATATATTTACTCAGTTTAATCAACCATTAACGCAACAACAGGTACAAAAATTGAGGAGGTCTGAATGTTCAGTCCATGTGCTGTATACTTCATGTAGATCCTGAATGGTATTTCAGTCACCCGTTTCAATTTATTTGAATGCCGTTTCGGACAGATAAAGCTTTGACAGTCTGTGTGCGTCCAAAACTAATTGCACAAAAATAGTTCCTGAAAAAAATCCTACAAAAGTCGAGAGTCTCAAGGTCAACCTGAATTTATGTTGATAGCAGGACAAATTCAGAGACACTCTCAGTGCTGTTAAAATGCATAACTGTTTTGTGAGTATCAGTGATTTATTCAGGCCAAACTAGGGTTTTAAAGGACTGTGTCCATGCTAATGGCTTCCAGAACAAAATGTGGTTTTGGTCCGCTGTCAAGTAGAGTTTTGTTGTTGTTACTCAGACTGCGGAAAAACAGAATACATTAGGCAAACTTTCGCCCCGGTGAGAAACAGACCTCGGGGCTTGCGTGAAATACAAACCATTTGTTTTTAACAAAATCTAATCGTTTCAGCACAATTTCCATTGTTTCTTTAGATTTTAATTAGAAACGTTTTGAAAATCAGTTCAAAATCACATTTATAGGCATACAAGTGACGGGTATTAATAGAGAGACAGTAATTTTCCACTTTTCAGCAGACAGGGAACAGATGGGAAGTATAGCAGTTCAATCTGATTGTGCCATCTGCTGTGTGATTTTGATGAAGCACGTAGTGCTGTTTTGGGGCTTCAGGATGTTTCATGAGACTCGGCCTTCCCCGAGGATAAGACAGACACCCCTTGGTGTGGTGGGATTTAGAGTGTTGGTGCTGTTTTGCAGGGTTGGATTTCCATGAAGATCTGCATCGGATCGGTGCTAAGGAGGGCCTGAAAGGTAGAAAACTCCAGAAGGCCATGGAGAGCTACGCCTGGAACATTACCGTCCTCAAGGTGAGTGCGCTGCTCAAACCTGGAGCTCAAGCATATTTACTCATGTCTGTGTAATGTTTATGCACTTCCTGCACTGTGTGTGTGTGTGCGTGTATGAAACTGTGTCTAGACATCAAGAAGCCAGAAAGAAGCATCTATGATATACATATAGCAGGCGTTGGGTGTGAAGTAAATTGGTAGCGTCCAGGACTCCATGCATTAGCCAAAGATTAGCCATGTTCTTCTGTTATTTGCCAGTACCAGCAGATTTCTACCTCCCAACACAGTACAAGTGTAGGAATTAATGAACGGCAGTGCTTCAGGGCAGCTCAGCCCTCCCTGTTTTCATTGCTAATGCCGCAGTAATTAATTGTTGCTGATTGCTAACTACATCATTACACAACCTTATTTGGGGTCTCGGCAGAACACAGAGATATGCCCAAGTGAGACTGTAGTTTATACACAAAAGTCCTAATGCTGCCCTAATTCTGCTCGCTAATTTGATCGTGCAGCAAGTTTCGATTGCTTGGTCACGTTAGTGAAATTGGTGACGTACGTCAGTGATGATAGAGTATAGTAGCGTGTCTGTGAAGTCAGTGGAGTGTACCGGTAGTAGTGAAGAATGCACCATGACTGTGGTTATTGAAGTATGGTGATGAAATTTGTGATGTTTATTGGTGAAATTAGGAGTATCTCAGATATGTTAAAGGTCCGCTATGCAGGACTGAACTACCTCAATGCTCCTCCTTTACCCCTTCCTTTCCAAGTGTGTATTAGAAGGGATGTTCGACATCAGGTTCTCACGGGGTACTTTCAATACTTCCATTCACACTCCCTTTACTTTTTTCTGTGAGAAATAATAAGCATTATTATACATTTGTCAAAATTTGGGCTCTCAAACTTGTTAGCCAAGACCAGCAAACACCGATCCCTCTTCTTTCTCCATCATTGTCTTCCTTTCTTCTTTTCTGTCGTCCTTCCGGTGGTTCCTCCAGTTGAAAGCTGCCACTTATGCAAACGTAAAAAGCAGAAGGTGCTCTCTAGAGGTTTGTCCATTCTGGGCTGCGGTAGCAGTACAAGATGGCAGATCTGTGCCCTATGTAGATTTAAAGGGCTCGTTCTGAGCTCATGAAAACACAACAATTTGTAGTTACAGGTAGTTATACACTAATGAAAACATATTTATGAATTCCACAAATATATTATGGGATACATATTCCATTTCTGATCATAGATAGCCTTAAAATCCTACATAGTGAACATTTGACGAGATTAGTGAATTGTGCTAGTGAAGTATATTAGTGAGAATAAAGGGGAAATTTATTAGGGGAATAAATTAGTAGTCAGTGAGTATATGAGTGAAGTCAGTAACCAAAAATATGTGAACATCTGACCAGCAATCCTATATGAGCTTGTTGGACGCCCCCTTCCAAAACCACGGGCCTTTATATTCAGCTGCTTATATTGAGTTGTGGCTTTACCAGCCTTCTTGGAAGACTTTCTGCAAGATTTTGGAGTGTGGTTGTAGGAATGTGTGCCCATTCCATCAAAAGCACATTTGTCAAGTCAGGCATGACGGGAAAAAACAGTCATCACATCGTCACAGGCAGCTCTTGGGAGGAAATCAGAAAACTCAGCTATTGCTACTAGCTTAATGCTAGCTTGCAACCTCTTAGCTAGCGAGCTAGTTAGCTAGCATTCGCTGTGGGTTGTGTTGTTTGTTCTGTTAAAAATCAAGAAAACATATGAAAACACATCAGAATGTGCTATTTATTTATTATTATTTTACGTTTAAGCTGGAAATCACCATGTTGCATCATGGGATACAGTAGCTCACAAAGTGGGCTCTGGCTGTATACTGGAAATTTGCACCAAAGTAGCATATCATCCGGGTCACAGTTGTATACTTCAAACTTTGAATAATACTTACTACTTTTCACTCAAAAAGATCAGTATGTGAGCAGTATCCAGTATGAAGTTTCAGACACAGCCATGATTCACTGAAGGATATAAAGCGTAACTGAGGTTAATATGGTCCGGTGGAGGGTTTTAGAGGAAGGTGGGGTGTGCATGAGGGTTATGGAAGGAATGTCACTCCATTTCTGCTCCATTTTCAATACTATAACATCAGACATCTAAGCATCAACCAACACCTAATACTAATCCCATACCATAATATGGGATTCTTTTGGATGTTACAGCTAAGCAACACATTACAGGTGAGACTGCTTGTGTCCTGTGTTCATAAGCAAAGTCACATTCACGTCTCTCAAAATAACGTGTTTCCCACACAACATAAGTCAGTCTGATCCAATCCCGGGCTAACGCCTCGGGCTAATGTCAGATCGTAGCATACCTTGTTTATAATATATGGTGGAGTATAAAAGAAGGTGGTGTGTATTTGATGTATACATGATGAAATGGAGGTCACACACACACACACACACAGAGAGAGAGAGAGAGACCGACAGACAGAATGTGAATCAGGGTTATGTTATGGTGAAGCGTAAATGGAA
This sequence comes from Chrysichthys cranchii, assembly GCA_030068335.1. NCBI lineage: Eukaryota > Metazoa > Chordata > Actinopteri > Siluriformes > Claroteidae > Chrysichthys > Chrysichthys cranchii. The sequence continues at coordinate 4,030,556 of JAQMCW010000008.1, read as the reverse complement.
GTTATATAGAGAGGTGGAGTGTGTATGAGGCTTTTAAGATGAAGTATAGATAGAGGATACAGACAGAGGTAGAATGGGTGTTGGAGTGTGTATGGGATTTATAGTCTAGTGGAACAAGCAGCACATGCAGTGGCATCATGCTGGAGTGTGGAGCGCCTCTGGAGAATGAAAAATGGGCCTCGTGGATGCTGAGCGAGTCATACCTGTGCTACGTGGTGCTACATAAAGAAAAGAGAAATGGGTTTGTCAGCACTGATTAAGAAACTTTACTGACTCAGAACGCAAAAAAGCACACAGGATGTTTGGGTGTGTGTGTGTGTGTGTGTGTGTGTGTGTGTGTGTGTGTGTGTGAGAACGTTTCCCGTCTGCAGGGCATGTAGAGGTGCTGCAACTGATCAGAACACACATCAACCCACTCACTTTTCCTCCTGTAACTCCCTCTCTCTTTCTCTCTCTCTCTCTCTCTCTCTCTGCCCAGTCTCTTTTGTTGCATCAAGGATGAGACCAAAAAAAAAATCCATATTTTCTCTCCTGGGTTTGTTCCAGGATGCCTGTTGTAGAGTCTGGCGCATGCTGAGTTAGAGAACCAGGTTCTCTCCAAAATGTGGTGGAAAGATGAAAAAAGAACACACAGCTGCTTCCTCCTCTCAGTGAGTGCAAAACAGAGAGAGAGAGAGAGAGAATGTACACAGATAAGTGTGTGTATAATCTGCTTGATCTCCTAGTTCTCATTACAGCTAAAGTCTCAATGCGTCTGATTACGGCTTTAGTAATAATACCAATCTTCCTCTTGCATATGCCTCGATACCCAGAGAGAGTCGGGCACGTCGTATAAATCTCTTAAAAAGCTCCACCTACACTCCAGCATATCCTACACCCTGTACACTGCTCTTCGCAGTATGACCTACAGCTGATTGTACATATGCAGCATGAATGGTGTGTTTTCCCCTTCGGTGCGGCTCTTTAGGCAGGTGAGAACTCAGCAGTGAGCTAAGTGTGGATCAAAACATCCGGGCCGAGAGCGTCTGACTGAGGTGACCTTTTATGCCCAGGGTGAAGCGTTTATAATGGCACGTAAGGTGTGCATGTGTCCTTGAAACACACCAGAATGCACTGATTTAATGCACAGAAGATGAGCAGTGCGAGCTGTGCGTTTCACTGGTGGAATAATGAACAGAAAATAACACGGACAAGATGTTGATTTGAAGGAGAAAAAAAAAAGACCTGGGGGAAAAGAAGCCTCGCGTGATTAATTACAAACCGAGTGGAAGCATAAACATCACTGAACGCATGTCTGAAATTTTTTTAAAACTCATCTGTATGTAGCAGTACGAGCGGCTTGAAGCACTGCAATGTAACTAGTGTTCAATCTCTCAGGATTAGAAAAGTAAACTGGCTATAATGATCTAGGAGCTGATAGAGCACCT
>JAQMCW010000008.1:4004361-4016387 GCA_030068335.1 Chrysichthys cranchii | reverse complement strand
CACCTGTGAGGTGGGATGGATTATCTCGGCAAAGGAGAAGTGCTCACTAACACAGATTTAGACAGATTTGTGAACAACATTTGAGAGTAATGGGTCTTTTGTGTATGTAGAAAATGTTTCAGATCTTTGAGTTCAGCTCATGCAAAATGGAGCAAAACCAAAAGTGTTGCGTTTATATTTTTGTTCAGTATATGTCTTAAGCAAAATATAAGTCCTTCATCAATATCCTGAACCCTTCTGTGTTTTGAATCCATCATCCTTTCTGATTTTTGTTTTTATTTTAATCACCGGCTGTCTTTTTTTTTTTTTTAACCTGATTAGATTTTCTTTTTATAGGATATACATTTTTATCCTACCAGGCTGTCTTTTTATACCACAGCAATTTGCCAACATTTACATTTTTTTATCCAGTTAAAGGTACCGTTAATGCCTTGTAACATCCACAAAATGAGTTACTGTTCACTTACGTTGTACTGTAGCCTCTCCACTACATGGGCAAAAATTTGTTTCCACCTAACCATTACACCCGCAAGTGAGCGTTCGCCAAAATATCATCACAGAGTTGGATGTGCACAATTATACACGATGTCTTTGTATGTCATTTTCCTTCACTGGAATTAAGAGGCCTAAAACTTGTTCCAGGGTTGAGCACAAATCCTCCCCCCCAGCAAAATTTCCACCAAATCCTGGAAATCCTGCCCAGAAGAGTGGACACTGTTATTGCTGCAAAAAGAGTAGGACAGTACCATAAGTAATTCCAAGCCTTTGGAATAGCAAGTTCACCAACACTTGACCTTGTCCCCATACTTTTGGCTATATAGAGTATACAGTAACAGCTACAAACACTCACCCCCTCACCAGCCTCTCTTTCTCCTCTCCTGATGTTAATAAGACCAAAAAGGCCGAATGCCTCCTTACAGAAAGCTTCAACAGATCAATGATAATACATCTTTCATAAATGACAGCACATTTCTATATTACTTGTTTATTACATCTGTTTATTCTTAGATTTGGATCATTTGGAGCGTCCACTTTGGAAGTCTCTGTGAATGAGCTGTTACTATAGAAACAATATCGTATGAGAACGAGCGCATTAATATTAACCCGTGATTTGAATTACAGCCGGCACTTCTGTCAGTGCTGCTCTTATATCCGAGTGGAGAATACGACAGTGCTATGATAATAAGTGTGATTTTCAGCATGGTGCTAAAATGTCACATTTTTTAAGCTGAATACTGGATGATGCAAGATGCGTTCTAGTTTTATTATTATTATTATTATTATTATTATTATTATTATTATTATTATTATTATTATTATTATTATTGCACTCTTTTGTACTGTTATTCTTTTTCTATTCGAACTCTCTGTGCTAGATCAAGTGCATTACTGCGTTTGTTGCGACCTCTCTAGTGATTTCGAAAGAAATAAGATCATTTCCTGCGAGTGAATTCAATATTAAAAGTCTGACGAGGGAGTAGAGACAGAGAGAGCAGAAATGAACAGAGAGACTGTCGGCTGGATGGCAGAGAGACAGAGACTAGGAGAATGTGATAGTGTGACTATGTGAGAGAACAAATGAGGGGGAGGGAGAGAGAGAGCAAGAGAGAGAGAGAGAGAAGGAGTGAGAGAGAGAATGCTAGAAGAGGTACGAGTAAAAGGAGATGCTGAACATTGGAGGGATGCTGACTGGACACCTGCTGCAGCTAGAGCCGAGGACGGGAGTACCAAAAGACGCTTGAGAATCAAGCTGACTCCAGAAAATGAAGCGGAATCTCCAACGCTCAGACAGACGAGTGAACATCCAAGAGAATAAAAGGGATGCGGTGAGGAGAGCTTTTCAGAATGAGCAGTGAAGGGAGGTATGTGGTCCGAATCCGAGGGAAAAAAGATTCAAACCGAGCACTCTAGGAAAAGTGATTGTGTTTTCTAGCTGACCAGGAAATGCGCACTTCTCATGAGGAGCAGCCTGAACTGCATATTACCAAGGATAAGGAAGCGTACATGGAAGACATCAAGTGTCACGGTGCAAATTAGGTTAAGAGATCAAAGTGAGCATCATCAGAAAACAAACTGATTCAAGCGGTGTCTTGGATGAAGTACACTGATCCACAGCAGTTAATCTATCCAGACACCTGGAGGAAGGATCATCCTTTTTAATGCCTTTCTCACATCTCCGGCTTTCACTCTCTCACACAGTATCCTTCTCTCCACTTGCCTTCTCCTCTGTCTTTTTCGTTCTCTTTTCCTCACTTTCATTTTTCTGCCGTTCTTCTTCATGGGATGGAGTGATTTTGGGAGCGGATAGTAACCATGCCTGTAATGAAGGGGCTCCTGGCCCCGCAGAACACGTTCCTGGACACCATCGCCAAGCACTTCGACGGCACCCGTGAGTACCGCGCTAATCCCTCTGCTTATATTCGGTCTGACCTCTGACCTCTAGCTCCTTCTTGTGGAAGTGAATAAAGAATGGCATTAATCCTGTTTTTTAAGCAGATACAAAGAATATGAAGCAAAAAAAAAAGCCCACCATTATTCGACAAAACAACACTGTGAATAAAAAAAGACACGTAAATCGCTCTGCTGTCACATTAGCTTTTTTTTGTTGTTTTTTTACATCTTGCCCTATGAACAGCTAGCCGCACGCTTTAGTTTGGTCTTCTGGGAGAGTTCATGAAGGTTCTGCATGGAACATTTTCTTTTAAGAGAAGGTTCTTGGTAAAAACCCATTTAAGAAGCTAGGAACCTCTAAATATCCAGAGAAACCTCAAAGATTACACAAGCCAGTTTAACGGATGTGAGCAGTATGCAAATAGAAAAAACTTACATAACTAAAACATTAGTGCTGTATATTTCTTTGATGTTTAAAACAAAAACAGAGCTACTTTGTTCTCTAACCATTTGTAGTAGGAATTCAGTATCAGCACACTAATCTCAAATGGTAATATATCAAAATCATTCAAAACATGACTCTTTAATTTCCTACACATTAATTCCACATTTATGTTGTCCGTATGGAAACTGTCCTCAGACTTGGCTTGTTAACATATAAAATATATCACTTATAATTTTTATAATATAGAAATATAATTATATTAGATCTATGTCACTAGGTAGATCAGGGATTTTTGTATCACCAGAATTTTGGTCTTTATCAACGAATAGTTATCTATCTATATATATTTAATAAGAATTTATAAAAAATTATATATATGCATGTGTGTGTCTATTTTATTATTATTCAATTTAATATTAATGCATTCAATATATTTTTGATACATTTGTTATGTTTAAATAATACTTATTATTTAAATATTCAATATATTTAATTTAATGAATATTTTCTTACACTCTCATGACACTACTCATGAATTTACATTTTATCTTTGAAGTATAGACATCTTGTTTTATTGTTCAGCCGTCATTAATAAGGTTCTTTTCAATTCTCCCAACATGGCATCTTTCTTTCTGCACATGGAAAGACATGGTCTGTGCTCTATAGACAAAGTGTCCCCCAATGTTTTAGGCTCTTGCTTGATTTTTATGATTCACACAACAATCCAAAGCAGGTAACTCCAGACTGAGGGAACCACACAAACTGAAAACTTCTTCTGTATCTATCTGAGCAAAATTTAAAACGCCGAGTTCCATGCCGACGTGTAGCCATTTTAAAGCTCTCACGCTCATGAATATTGCATTTCAAACATGTCTGTTTTGCACCTTTCAATCTGAGCTCCCGTAAAATAAAATAAAAAACACACATACCTATGAATTCAAACAATAACTGAAGCTTTCAAAAGGATCTTTAGTAGTTGTTTAAATGCCTCCCCAATCCATCATCACAACAAATCCAGAAGAATTAGAAAGAGCAAGAACAACGTGAGACCAGGTCTCTATACCTGTACACCAGACTCACTTTTCTTTCTTCATTTCCCCTTAACAAGACAAAAAATACAGATGCAGGTTAAATCTAGAACACTTCATTATCTTCAGCTTGTCCTTGGGGAACCCGAAAATGTTCTACAAAGAACCCTGTAACCCATGATTGCACTACACACAGGTTCAACAACCAGAAAAAGAAAGGGGGAAAAAACCCTGCATTATGGACGTTCAGATAAAATATGTTTAAACTTGCACTTCACAGTTCATCTACAACGCACCTTGATGCTGTAACAACAGCCCAGCCTTCTGAAACATACCACCTGCTGCACTACACACATCGCCTGACTCGTCGATCTGAATGTAGATGGTTTCCCTAGTCAGGAATAATCGGCATGCATGGATGACGGGATATTTTCAAAATCAGGAAGTCTTTGCTGAACAAGTGACTGCCTTACATTATAATATGCTTTCGGATAAATGTTTGGTTCTTATTCCTGACACTCTGTGTCCTTCCTTTTCTTTTAAAATAATAAGCTAGGATAATAAGCTGTGTTTTAATCTAGCTTCATAAATCACATGATTAGTTGATTATGGTCCACCTGTGTGCAATCAAAGGGCCACATGATCTGTCACGTGATGTTAGTATAAATACACCTGTTCTGAAAGGTTCCTGGAAGGCCTGCAACACCACTAAGCAAGCAACATGAAGACCAAGGAGCTCTCCAAACCGGTCAGAGACAAGGTTGTGGAGAACTATCGATCAGGGCTGGGATATAAAAAAAACCCCAAACTTTGAACATCCCACAGATGACCATTAATTTCATCCATCCATCCATCCTCTATGCTGCTTGTCCTTTGTGGTCAGTGGGTAAAGATGGAGCCAATTCCAGCTGACTTCATGTGAGAGGCAGGATACACCCTGTGCAGATCGCCAATCTATTGCAAGGCTAACACAGCACTGTGGAGTCCATTATAACAAAATGGAAATACTGTGGCACCACTACAAACCTAGATTCAACAAAGACACCAAAGATAAGACTGAACCAACTAAAAAAAAACTACAACAGAGATGGGAGTATTTGTTCAAAAGAACCACTTTAATCTGTATACCCCACAGATTGGGGCTTTATGGAAGAGTGGCCAAAAAAAAAACAAGTATACATGTTTGAAGTTTGCCAAACAGTGTATGAGAGACTCCCCAAACACATGGAAGAAGGTTCTTCAGTCAGATGAGACTAAAATTGAAGAATTTGCCCATAATGGGGAACGCGACGTGTGGCGTGAACCCAACACTTCTCATTAACCTGAGACCACCATTCCCACAGTGTAGCACGGTGGAGGTAGCATTGTGCTGTGGGAGGCTTTTCATTGGAAGAAACTGGGAAATTGGTCAAGATTAACAGAAAGATTCAGGCCATTTCTTGAGGAAAACCTGTTTCGTTCTGCCAGAGTTTTGAGCCTGGGATGGGGGTTCTTCACCTTCTAGTAGGACAATGACCCTAAAGATATTGCTAAAGCTACAGTGGAGTGGTGTTAAAAAAAAAAAAAAAGTTTAAATGTCTTGAAAGGCCTAGTCAAAGCCCAGACCTCAATCCAACTGAGGAGTTGAAGATTGCTGTACACCAACACTTTTTGCAGTTTATTGCATTTAACACTTTTTGCAGTTTATTGCATTTAACTTGACAAATCTGGAGCAGTTTTGCCTTGGAGACTGGGGAAAAATCCCAGTGACCCAAGGTGCTAAGCTCATAGAGACATACTCCAAGAGACTTACTTGAATGCAACAAAACAGGGGGAAAAACCAAGAGGCTGAATACTTTTGCAAAGCACTGTATGTAAGGATTATGTACAGTATATCCAAAGGAAATGTTTAAATGAGTACGAATATAAAAGAAGTTTTCTAATGAACCGCAGGGGATGTTAAAGCAATTAAGACTCTGCACTTCATAAAGCTCATACCAATTAGACTTTCTCGAAGCTAATGGCACTTCAACTAAATGGGGAATTCTCTAAAATGGTTTAGATGTGTAATAAAAAGCATTTTATTTTATCAAGCACCTTTCGAAAATCATTTATCTAAACAAACTAGAAGAGAAAAATGCATTTGGTATTCAGTTGCGAGATTGCAAGGGAATAGGAATATATTAATGATCTTAAGATGACAATAAAGCATGTAGAGACATGCTGTTATAGAAAAAAATAATCTACAATGTGGGGGGGTGATGTTTATAATGTGCATCACAGCATACCCCAAAGTGTTTTCTCTCTTATACCACTGCAGTTCGCCAAGATTTTCTTTTTTAATGATTAAAGAACATCAATTTTTTTTGCGTTTATAGCAGTATAGCAGTATGTGAACAAAACAAGCTCCAGGGATTACTTGCACAATCGCAGTTATAAACAGTTGTTTCGTCAAAGAATCTCTTTATTTTTCCCGTTCTTACCATTAACAAGACAAAAAGAAAACAGAAACCACAAAAGTGAAAATTGTCTGTCCGGAACACAGAAAACTGGAGGGAAATAAGACGAAAGGATGATCACAAATACATAGGTGCTCTTTAATGAGCTTGTTCCATATTGCATGCTGTGCTTCTACTAAAAAAAATCAATAACTTGTCACGCTTGTCCGTGTTCCAGAGGAAACGGATCATCGTTTGGATTGCTTCTGAGCACTAAATATTTTGTCATAACTGATGATTTTAATATCCATACACATAATACGAAATGGCGGTACGGTGGCTAAGTGGTTAGCACTGTCGACTCACAGCAAGAAGGTCCTGGGTTCAATTCCTGGGGTCGACCTGGGCGCCATTCTGCGTGGAGGCTGCATGTTCTCCCCGTGTCCGGGTACTCTGGTTTCCTCCGGGTTCTCCGGTTTTCTCCCAGTCTGGATTGGCAATCTGCCCAGGGTGTACCCCGCCTCTCGCCCAAAATCAGCTAGGATTGACTCCAGCTTCCCCCCGCGACTCTGAATAGGATTTAAGTGGCAGAAAACGAGTGAGTGAGTGAGTAAGTGATAATCCGGAACCCAATAATCTCAAAGAACTGGTTTTATTTGACATTTCTCGCCCTGTCACAGCAATGACCAGATAAAAGGGTTCAAAGGTGTAACAGAAAAGAGTGTTCCAAGCCCTATCAACCTGCTGCCGTCCATGGCTGGGAGTCCTAGAGAGAAAAACTGCCTGTGAGAAAGAAAGTCTACTCTCTCTGGTTTGTCAATCACAGCAACTCTAGCCAATCCCATGCAACTGTGAGTTCATGTATGTGAAAGAGGGTAGACGGCATTTCCCTGTGATGCAGTTGCAAAAAAAAAAAATTGGGGAGAAAAATAGGAGAATTATTTTGAAACTCCATGATTAAAGTGGAGTTAATCCAGGTATTAAGGTGTAGACTCTCTGACCATTCATGTAATGTTGTCTTTTATATGCTAATTTCCTAACTATCCAAGCCAGATGTACAATACTGCACAAAAGTCTTTAGGCACATGCCAAGAAATGCTGTAAAGCCTTTCAAAATATTAAAATTAAGCATTTATATGTTAAAAGTAAATACTGGAAAGAGCAAACAGGAAAATAATAGCGATCTAAAGAAAGTCAGTATTTGGTGTGACAGGTCTTCTGGAGACTTTTTTTTTTTAATGTTTTTCGTTTGATGTTAATGAAAAAGTGGCCGATCATATGTAATGCGTTCTTTCAGTAAGATACATTTTTTTATGGGAAAAGTATTGTTTGAAAATAGAATTTTTGTATATATCCCGATCATAGATAATATGTTTCTTTCTTTGCTGACCTATAAACATTTTTCAATCATATACATTTTTTTTTATTGGAAAAGTATTGTTTGAAAATATAATTCTTGTACATATCCAGTGACGTAGACGGGATAAAATAAACCTACAACAAAATACGACATCTCGAAGATACAACAACATCCATAACAATAATTTGTACAAAAAAATATTAGGGTGGCTAAGACTTTCGCAAAGTTACAACGAAAAATGCAAACATGAGATATTTACTGTACTCATGAAGAGGCCAGGCTGATTTCCACTTGATCATTTCAATTCACAATTGTGAACGTTAGGCTACTGATTCTTCAGCACCTGTAAATGTAATGCAATTTATATTGCAGTAAAAAAATGCCTTTCTTTTTTTAGCAATAAAAACCTCACACGTCTTACCTACTTGATTAAATACCGCCGCACATAAATATGAATCTAAGATCATTTTGTGTTTTTAACAGAAATCCACTCTAGTTGCCGTTCCTAAAAAGTTCACAAATCCTTTAATGCATTAAGTCCTTCGCTCATTTCTCTCAACAAATATAATAACAAAACCACCTTTTAAAATAACGTAGCTGTTGGATTGTGATGTATAAATCTCACTCCTGTAAACAACACGGACGAAGAGTGAACTGTGAAGAGAACAGTTTCTTTGTTTCACACCATGAAATTCTAATAAGCTGTACAGTGTGGGTGTATTAATGTTCCTGACCTCGACCTTGCTATCGGACGGTACAACCCAAACAGCCAGCGGCAAAGAGAAAATGTGTTAAAGACCAAAACTTCTCAAGCACAAATCCCACATGCACAACAGATCTCAGTTTATACGTACTGAACATTATGATAATCACCACACAAGACTGAATAATGAAGGCCCACGATATCTATCACACTCTAAGTACTGTAGCTAAACAAATACATGCTAAAGTATATAACTGAATAATGCTGGATGTCATTACTGTGTATGACTGACTGCAAATAAATCATTATGGGACAGGAGAAATTATACTGGAAGACAATTAATGGATAACTGATTGACCATGGGGCGGTACGGGGGTGTAGTGGTTAGCACTGTCGCCTTACAGCAAGAAGAATCCTTTTCTTAATATAAACCTGCAATTTGCAAAAGCAGCTAATGAATGACAGGAAATAAAGAAAAGGGGAAAACGGAACAGAATAATAAAACAATAAACAAGAAGAGCACCGCGGGTGGGATGCTGGTGTGCTCAGGCTCAGTGGCAATCTCTGTATCTGTATCTGTTCAGTACTCCAAATATCCCTATCTGGATTTGGATTTAAATCAAAAGTGGGCGTGGTCTCAATTTGAAGCGTATGTCCTTAGAGACACTGAAAAACACTGGAATAGAACACCCTGACATAGAAATGGCAGCACTGTCCGCGTAGCGTGTGAATTCTTTGGAAAAGTTCCTCAGCATCAGGTATATCACTTGAGTCCATAACGTTATCACTCATGTTTGTTTATTTATTTATTTTTATTTAGTATTTTTGCAATGTCTTAGCAAATTTGGTTAATTTGAGGTGACCTGGTGGTGCAGGGGTAATGACTATCGCTTCACAGCAAGAATGTTCCAGGTTCCAACCTGCCAGTCTACTTGGGGTCTTTCTGTGTGGAGTTTGCTTGCTCTCCCGGTTCCTGTGTGGGTTTCCTCCGAGTTCTCCAGTTTCCTCCCACGGTCCAAAGACATGCAAATTAGGTCAACAGGCTAGAGTGCTGTTCAGACCTCTTATTTCAGTCCGAACCCGACCCAAACCCAACAGAGCAGTGCCCGAACCCGACCCGAACCCGACATGCATTTATATGTTTCTGTCCAAACCCGACCCGAACCTGATTGGAATTGTAATGTTTGGCCAGAACAGGCACTGCTAAGTGATTATAATGATACTCTCTGTCATGAATCTGCCCACACAGAGTGCGCGTTCTGTGCACCCGTTTTCGTGCGCTCTGAAAGGAGGTGCGCTTCGGGCTGGGAACAAAAGGTAACTTTACTATTTCAAATATCAAACGTTTTTGTGCTGACATGACCGAACCCGTCCCGAACCTGAGTAACATTTCGAAATATTTGTCCGAACCCGACCCGACCCATCGGGTCCCGGCGTGTTCGGGTCGGGTATCCATGCTCTACAACAGGCTGCTCAAAATTGCCCATCAGCGTAAATGTGAGTGTGAATGGTCGTTCGTCTCTATGTGTTAGTCCTGTGATGGATTGGTGACCTGCCCAGGGTGTACCCTACCTCTCACCTGAAGTTAGCTGGGATTGGGATCAGCTTCCCTGTGACCCTTAATGGATAAGCAGTATAGATAAGGGTTGGATGGATGGATGGATGGATGGATGGATGGATCGAGTTGGGTCTATTTCCAAAAAATATAAACAAACCAGTAGCCTAGTTTATACCCTTGTGACCCTGTACAGGGAGAACCTAAGGATGAATGAGTGAATGTTTGGTCTTTCTTTTTCCATATCTGACTACTCCCTCACAGTGACATGAAAGTAAAAACCTCCCACTCTCATAGGTTTTTTTGTGCCATCCTGCTAGATCCCAGTCTCAGCACTTCCTATTCATATCTATATATGCATTAATTATGAACACATTATTCAAATTCCTTTACAACCGTAATACACCCTGACTCCCTGCTGAGTATAAGAGAAAAGCTTTTCCTGCCTAGGTCATGGCACAGAACAAAAAACTGAGAAAGCTGAAGTTTTGGCTGAAGGTACTGTACGTGGCAGTGTGTGGTAGTCTGTGTAGTGTGTAGTAAAATATAGAGCTTTCCTCGTCATATGAAGGAGTTTGCCATGCATACACTGTTAACACTGAGAACGCTGTGGAAGGGTGCATTGTGTTCCAGTCACGACTCGGATTCCTGTACGGTTTTTGTACTTTAGTCATGCATGGATGAGTAGCTGTGTGTGGGTGCTTGTAAGAGTGTATAGTGTGGAAGCTGGATTTTTTTTTTTTCAAAAATTGAAGTGAAGAAAGAAAGTAATGTCCAAAAGGGTCCTCTTCACTGTCTCGTCTCGGTCCACTGGGAATATCTTCCTGACTAGAGTTTTCCCACCAGTACCTTCGTCTGACCTTCTCTTCAGTAGAGAGATATACAGTACAACTCATGTGGGTCAGTGGGTTTAATCCAAACGCTCTCTGACTCGACTCACAAAAATAAACTCAGCGCTTCGGATCATGCAGAAGTTTCCTGAACATGCGTGCGTCATTGGGGCATGAAAATAATGTCAGTTACAGGCTTTCAAATAATGTTGTGAAAGGACTGAGCAGGTATGTTAGGGTGACTGGTGTCTGATATTACTGTATGGGGTCTTTATGCCCCACAAACCCTGCATGAAGCTGAAAGAACTTCGACAAGTCCATCCACACCGGGAGATCTTTTTGAGCAAACCACAAGTGTATGATAGGTGTTGAAAAAAATTTGAATACATGCAAATTCATATTTTATTTCTTCATGTGAGAGAATTGAGGCTGGCACGGTGGTGTGGTGGTTAGCACTGTCGCCTCACAGCAAGAAGGTCCTGGGATCGATCCACACTGTTTCTGTGTGGAGTTTGCATGTTGTCCATGTGGGTTTCCTCCGGGTACTCCGGTTTCCTCCCACAGTCCAAAGACATGCGTGGAGGGGATTAAGCTAATTGGCGACTCTAAATTGCCTGTAGGTGTGCAGTCAGCTGGGGTTGGCTCCAGCCCCCCCCCAAGACCTTGAACAAGATCGAGCGGCAGGAGATGAGTAAGTAAGAGAATTGAAATGTAATTACAAAATAAATAAAGAATGATTCATTTTATTTGTAGGCCTTTTGTCAGATCATTTTGATTCTGATTTTTTTATTTTTAGAAATTAATATTTGGAATGAGCAAACTTATTTGCCAATGGAACAAAATAGATTCAAGCATCAGAATAATGCCCTTAATGACCTTTTTTAAATAATGTTCACAGTTTTGGATTATAGATGACTTTGGCATTTTAATTAATACAGAGACTAGCTCAATAGTTTTAGTAAGTTTTATTAAATACAGCGAGTGTGCATGTACTATATTATATGCTCCAGTAATCCAGTGTCTGTGAGCAGGTCATGTGCAGCACTAGTGTCAACTACCGTATTTTCCGGACTATAAGCCGCTACTTTTTTCCCACTCTCTGAACCCTGCAGCTTGTACAACAATGCGGTTTATCTATAGATTTTTCTTCGCTAACTGCCATCAGGGGGCGCTAAAATGTGACAGACGCAAGAGATCAATGCAAAGAAGAAGACACTACGGGTAGTTTTTGGCACTTGACACAAGCAGCACGACATGCACATTAAGGTATGTAAATAAACATTTACAAAATCTTTCT
>JAQMCW010000008.1:3940399-3951544 GCA_030068335.1 Chrysichthys cranchii | reverse complement strand
TATTCAAACACAAACTGAAGACCCACCTCTTCAGGCTGCACTTCTCCCCTGCTTCCCTGTCCACTGTGTAATCCCATTGTAACCCAGGCGTCATTTTGTCTAGCCTGGTCATGATGTATTCAGGTTAGCTACTAGGGTTTTATTCTTCTTTTAGTTAGATTTGTGGTATTATGCACTCATTTATGAATAGCTCTGTTTTCACTGCTGTTAGCTGATTGGTCCTTTTACAGAATACTACACTATTCTGTAGATGTTATTCTGGCACTTATTCACTTAGCACGTGAACTTTCTTTGCCTAGAAATTCTACTGTTCTTGTATCTGACTTTTGCACTTGCTGTGCGTTGCTCTGGAGAAGAGCGTCTGCTAAATGCATGTAATGTACTGTAATATGTTATATATATATATATATACACACACACACGCACGCACGCACGCACGCACGCACGCACACACATTATGCGGGTTAAGACGTTGAACTACTGATCGGAAGGTCTGGAGTTCAAATCCAAGCACTGCCAAGCTGCCATTGTTGGGCCCTTGAGCAAGGACCTTAACCTCAATTGCTCAGTTGTATAAATGAGATTTAAAAAAAAAAAAGTCACTATTGGCAATTTACTTTATCTATCAGCTACTTGTCCATGCCACACACACACACACACACACATTGTCACGATGTCATCTTGGACCCCCCCACCACAACAAAGGCCTATTTCCCCCCTTGATTAGGAATCCAGCTAACTTCATCTCGCAGATCCAAGTTCCTTTCCTTTCTCATAGTTTCTTTCTCAGTGGTTACCCCTAGGCTTTGGAATGATCTCCCTCTCCATATTCGGTCCCCTCTGTCTGTTGACAGTTCTCAAATCGTGTCCACAGGCCCATTTCTTTGCCTCCACATTTTATTGCGTGTAATTATATGTGCTTTTATAGCTGGTCCTTAAAGAGACTAGTATCTCATTATTAATGGTCAGTTTATTCTTACTTATGGGCTTTTTTTAAAAAATTGTGATTGTTTGTGCCTTGCTACAGCACTTTGGGTCAACTTTTGTTGCTTGATAAATAAATGGGACTTGAATGTCCATGTGTCCCCAGTGTCCTAACATGGTCCCCTCAGTACACTGACCGGGTCACCCTCTCTAAAATACCCTTGACACCCCTATCCTGGAAAGTACGTCTCCTCTTCGTGCTTTAATTACACCACACACAGACGGCCTGAAATGCTAGAAATGCTCGTGGCCTCAGTTAAGTCCCTCCACCCGGAAGTAGGCGGATCCGGAAGTCCGTTCCCGCAGGCGGAAGTGAAGGCCGGGGCCCGTCGGCTGGACTGGAGACGTCTTGGGCGGCGAGAAGGCAAATTCCACTCAAGCTCCATCTTGCGAAACGTTTCCTCAGGTAATGTAAATCCGGGCTGTATTTATGGACGGGAGGAGACCTGAGAGTTACGCGTGTTTGTGGATCTCAGCGGTCAGTCTGTTCGCTGCCCGAAATCGCCTGTGTCATCTAACGCTAACGTCAGGTGCTACATGCTAACCTGTTACGCTACCAACTTAGCCGCCTAGCTAGCTTAGCTTATTTTAGCTTAGCTTAGCTTAGCTTAGTTTAGTTTATCACACCAAGGCTAGGCTAATCTCGGCTTGTTAGCGTTGGTGACAGCAGCGCTGTGTGACAGGAGACCGCGCTGTTTGGGCACTTCTCATCCCGGTCCTCGAGGAGACAGCTCTCCAGGTAGGTAGTCACCGAGTTAACGTGGCGCTAGTTAGTTTGTTAGTTAGCTGGTTTGCTTGTTCGTCTCGCGGTGTGAAACTGTGAGTGCCTTCGTGTTTGGGGTAAACAGACGCGCGTGTGTAATTACAGGGTTTGTTTATTATAATTATTATTAATTATGTATTTATTTGTACAAAAGGCGGTTAGGTTGGCTAGGAACTGGTGAGAGGAGAGCAGAGAGAGGTGAAGTGAAGTGAGACATTCAGCTTCTGCTTTCTGCTCCTGTTGACGTCGTGGTTCAGGAGCCATAAGTGACCACGCCGCCGCCGTGTACCACTCCCTACAGCCGGCCGTCTGTCTTACTCACTCACTCACTGCTCTTTATTCCAAGGTTCAAACAAAACAAACCAAAAAACAAGTCTGGCTACCTCCGGTAGGCTTTCAGTTGCTGACTTGTTGACAGGTCTGTGAGGCTACAGCTGAGTGCAAAAGTTTGCACCCCTACACCAAGAGTTCTCCGAGTGAGGGGCAGCTTTAACTCTCGGGCTCCTCTGAACATTATGCTTTTGCAAAAGAGTAGCAGGAATATCCTGGTTGTTCCAGGGAGATTTTCAGTCCTAAACTTTTTCCCATCATCATCCAGGGTGGAGTTGTTTTTATGGACCTGTGTGTTAGGGACTGAATCCTTTCAGGTCAGGTGAAGTTAACCCGAGTGCAGCTTCAGTACGGGTGTATTTATGATATTTTGACAACGGTGGATGTATAGGTCTAAAGCAAACAAACAGACAAACCAGTTTAGCTGAAGTTAAGCTTGTAATCTCAAACCGAAGAGAAGAACAGTCTGTTTTGGCTGTGCCTGTGAACTGGATATTTGAAAAATTTTCCTCTGAAGGTGTTCGCACAATGCAACCTGTGATCTAAAAATGTTCTGGGTATTAATCACGCTTCGTAGTCTCCTTTAGGTGCTAAAGGGTGTCCAAACTTTTGCATGCAGCTGTACTACTTACTGAGCATGGTTGTAACATGGTTGCATGTTTCTAGGTTGTAATGTGGCTTGTTGCTTGCTTGTGGATTAGTTTTGTCTTCTAGGTGATTTTTTAAATTCTTTTTTGTTATTCGCCCTCGGGTAACACCTGGGACGAGCCCACGCGTCTTTGTGGGTGTTTAAGGAGCATGTGAGTTTAGCTCTAGGAAAAGGAAATCTGAACGATGGAGTTTGGCGTGAAGTTTATCCCAGGTCCAGGCTCGAAGGTCAGGTCGGTGATTACTGGGATATAAAATGCAGCACGCGTCAGCATGTGTGACTTTGAGGAGTAGAAATGGAAAGTCAAATCGTGTTGTCTGGGTTTAAATCGGGCTGGCTCAGCACACTGAGTCATTTCTCGAATGTTGCGTTTAGACCTCGTAGACTGGTGGTACAGGCTCTGTGGCCTGATTTCTTCTCATGGACCTGTGTCAGAGTCACATGGAAGAGCCTGCCCCCCTTTTTATGTGAGATGACACTCAAGCATGTTTTAACATGAAGATGAGCAAATATTTTTGTGTGTGTGTGTGTGTGTGTGTAGAAATAGTCAGTTATTTTACTCAAGTTGGCTTATATTACCTATTCAGACTCAATTGTTCAGACAGTTCTCGTTTCTTCATTCTCTACCAGTTGTAGTGTTGTGGGGTTTTTTTTTTCCCATAATATTTTCAAAGTTTGTTTCTAGCGCAATGATTATCACTAATATGTAGTAGTGTAATTTTGCAGTGGCAATTGTATATTAAATATATATCAATATTTAATATAGCACTAATTCTCATTTTATTGTGTACACTAACCTTAATAACTCTAGCAATATGACTGTACTAATATTTAGTATATGAATAATAATGAATTTATACAGTAATTACAATGTGTAAGTGCACAGTGCAAATCTTTTTAAATTACTTTTTTTTTTGTATTAGAAAAAGGGATTTAACCTTTTTTTTTTTTTTATTTTATTTTTTTTTTTTTTTATAAATTTTTATTACTTCATGTGATGCAACATCCATAAGCTTGCTGAACTGTAACATGCGACCAGAAAAAAAAAAAAGAAAGACACTGATGGTTGCATTCGACAGCGCTGTCGACCCCATTTTGCTGCTCCTCTGCATAGGCGTGGTCTCTCCCATGATGACTCCACCTCCTTCCTTGGGGCACTGAATGGTTCGAAGAGGACGAACGGTGATTGACAGTCCGGTACAGTTTCAGGGACCCGTAGAAGGTATCGAAACCTTTCTGGCACCTCGCGGTGGCTCAACACCTTACTAAGACTCTAGATTGTCGTATGTGACGTGAGACACGACGCGTGTTTCTGCGTTCTCTTCCTGTAAACTGTGTCATATTCTCCGATGGGTCGGTTTGCCAACTGCAGTCTAGAGTTTGTTTATTTTTATTTATTCATTTTGCACATACACGCACACACAGTGGTACCACCACGTTATCTCATCTCAAGGCTGATTTTTCTTTTCACTCCGTCAAAGTGAAACACACTGGCTCTGGTTGAAATATCTCACACTGGCCACTCGTGGTTGGAGCAGCACAGTGTGAATTGATTAACTAGAAATAGTGTCAATTTCACATTTGTTGTTTTGTCGTCATCCCCCATATAGAGCTGGTTAATGTGGTGTGCAGATACATTCAGATGTCTTAAAGGCGATCACAAACTGTCGTCCTGGCAGCAGACGTGATTAAAAATAACGCCCCAACGTTTTTAGTGATCTCTCAGGCATCAAGCAGTCCAAACATCTCCGTCTCAGACAATTCTCAGAAAGAGAGATCCGGTCACTCGGCTTACCACGGGCTCAAATTCGCCACCCGTCACTGATTAACTTTTACAAGCCGTTGCTCGTTAAGGCAAAGGGAAATGAACTGGTTAATATTTAAATGTGAAGCACGTGGCAGTCTTCCAGTCGGAAATCTAGCGCTCCTGTTGATGCGTTGAAGACACAGTGGGAGGAAACTTGTCTGAAGTTTTCCATCATGGCATTAAGTAAGGTTCTTCACGACTGCAGTATGTAAAGAATAGACCTGTGACCAGGCGCGCTGTTGGAGGAAAACCATCAACGCGTAACCGTGGTGATGTAATGCTGTAATGCGGTGCCGTATGAACAGAGTTATCGTCACCGCCCGGAAGTGATGTAAGTGGGTTTTATCACTTTGAGAGCCCAAGACTCCACTAGAATGATGCGTCATACTTCTTAACCATTTATAGTTACAGATAGTTAATCTTGTGGAACGTCTATGAAGCATGTTAGTCCTGATCATCGCTTGTATTGTAGTAGTTCTAAACAGTCGTCCCCTCACCAGCCGCTTATGCTCCACAATGACGCTGGAGAACCCCCCCGCAATCTGTATCCGGCTACAGTGTCGACTCTGTACGGAAACATCCCCATCGCAGCGACTATACAATGTGACTTCATTAGATGACAACCTGATTTAAAAAAAAAAAAAAAAAAAAAATAAATAAATAATTATTATTAGGCTTGGGTTAGTTGGCATGACAAAGTCCCTGTGTGGTTGCTATAGAAACGCATTAGAATATGGTAGAGACCCATGATTTGAGTTACAATTAGCCCCGCCGGCAGTGCTGACCAATCAGGTTGGAGAATTCAGCGTCGCTGTGGTATAAGGAAAGTGCATAAGCATTGCTCTCTGAAGAATCAGGTTGCAGAGTTCAGCATCAGAAGGTGAAGGTGAACCTTCTGACCACCAGATTCCAGAATTTGAAACAGCGTTGTGGTATAACTGTTTTATAAAGATATTTCAGATCTTATAAAGATGCGCAGAATATCTTTGGTTTGATAAAAAGTAAGGGTGTGTGTATATGTATGTTTGCATAAGCAACATACATATATCTCTCTGTCTGTATTGCAGAATGCTTCTTTAAACCCAGATAGACTAACTGTCTTCTCTCGCAAATGCTTACACACACACACACACACACACACACACACACACACACAATCCATTGGCAGGTTCACAGGAAACTGGGTCGATATCCAGGGAAGCATTTCCTATTTTTGTGTTCAGTAATGTCCCCCTTCCTCTACATGAAGTGAAGGGTAATCTCACACTTTTGGCTGCTTGGATAATGAAGCCCTGTCCCAGAACAGGAAAATAAAAAAAAATCCAAGTAAATGGAGCGCGAGGTTTTCTTCTTTTCTAACCGTGTTCATGTTCGTGTCGCACTCCTGATGTAAGATCAGGAATAGCTGAACAGCTGTGAAGAAATGTTCAGATCCGTTCTGAACGTGCGGACACCACAGGGTTAAATTTCACTACTCTCTTTTGAACGTTCGTATCTTTTTTTCGTGAGAAGGGTTTATAAACCTGTGATGAGAGGATGCACTGATGCTAAATAATAATTAGCTTCACTTTTCTTTACTATAGAAACTTTTTTGCTTGTCTGTTTTGTTTGGTGGCAAATATACAGTATTCTGGCAGCAAGTGAACTCGGGTGAAGCTGAGACAACTGAGAATCTCCACGTGTACAGACAAGTTTAGAAATCATTTCTTTAAATGGAGGGAAAAACTAGAGATACTGCCTTTTTTTTTTTCGCTCCTTCCTTTTCCGATGACTAGTCCCTTACGGAAAGCTTGACGTCAGCTGTTGAAGTTTTCTTTTTAAAACAAATAAATAAATAATACACCAAAAGCACTTGGGTTAAAAATGACAGGACAATGTACTTAGCTGTAAATAGCTATAAAGATATTATGACGTCCACAAGCATCGCAGCTTTATTTATTCAATTAAACTCTTTCACTTGTATGGTGAATATAATAAATAAAGCATGGATTCTGAATATCAGATAGGTGCCGTACGTTTAGATACACGTCGAGACCAAAATGCCAGAAGTTCTTCATACTAAAACCCGTATGCATAAAGAAATACGCCAGCGGATTGGACCTTAACCGAAGGACGTCTTTATCCAGAGTTGCATACGAATCTTATTTATGTGCTTATATGTTTGATTAAATAATATATAACGGACCATAGGGCTGGGCGATACGACCTGAAAATGATCTCGTGATATTTTCAGACATTTTCACAATAACGATATTCATCATAATATATACACAGGGAGTCCTGTATATACGGCGTTTCCGTGCTTACGTCGGTCACCATTTCCCATAAATTTATTAAAAAAGTCATAGAAGGAGGCTTTGTTTACATTCGCCGGTGATATTTAAATGAATGCGGCGCTCAGGATCGACCTCTCAACCAAACCCGACAGAGTTCATACAAACCCTGAGCACAAACGTACGGACCAATCAGAACCAAGTCGTCAGCCAATCAGCACAGTTTTTTTTTTTTCTTCTCATTACCAAGTTGGAGATCCGGGTGCTATATTTGGCTGTTTTAACATTATACAGTGTTGTACAGTGTGAGTTCCGAGTAACGGCGAAAATCGTGTTTACGTCGAGCCGTAGGAATGGAACTCCGCCGTAAATCAAGGACTCCCTGTACATATACATCACGGTTTATATTATACTATGACAATAATGTTCAGTGACAAAAGAACATGCAGACTGGGGCCAGGGGGCGCTCACGAGCTCTTGTGCCCGCAGTAAGTTTGTAACGTTTAGTAAGCTAATTGTATGTTTCATGCTACAGCATACAGCCTCCTCATTGATGTGTTTATGGGGGCAGAAAACACTGCAGCTTGCTGTTCATTTCAGGAGGAAAGCTGATATTTCTGGTAAATCTGACACTCGCGATATTCAGTCGACTGATATTAATAGTCATATTGCAATAATTTATCGCTATATCGCTCAGCTCTAACCATCCCCTAAGCATTAATACGACCCTGACTGGCGTTTTATTGGAGTTAACGTGCTGTAAGAACCGTTCTACTGCATTGTTTATTACACACTGCCCATGATGATGATTACAAGAATATATTTCATCATGTCCTTGGTTAATAGACCTGTATGTTGTTATTAAACCTTTGTGTGTGTGCGGTGCATGCTGCCAGAAGGTCCGATGGACATGACTCTAATCCAGGTTAAGCATGCACCATAATACAAGGTGTCCCGATAAACCCGCTCGTCATGTTGGCAAATGTACAACCTTGCTGTTAGACTACGGAAAATAGTAGTGACTGCTCACATCTGATTAGAGGAGTTTCTAACATGACCTTGCTGCATGTCATGCCACGTCACAGCACCCTGTTTTTTCTATAAGGGCACTTCCTGCCCCGTTTTCTTCTTCATTTATTGCCCCGTTGTCTTAAGCAGACATACCTGTGGCTAGCGGCTGCATTCGCACGGCTCTAGGCACAACCAGGTTTGAGGAAATCCCACACGTTGGAATTCAGCCTGTAATTTCTGTCCACCGACGAGGAAAAAACCAAACCAAAAAACATATCCTCAGAACTGAGAAATTTGGGAAGTGTTAAATCCAAAAAGTTAAATCAGTGTTTAAGCACACGCTAGCGTGTTCAGTCTGTAACACTGCCTACACAGTTTGCCGTTTCGAGGAGGAAATTAGACACCGCTAGTCACAGTCAGCCGGCTAGCCTGATGCCAACAAAAAGACGAACGAAGAGGGCGCCACATTTTTGTAGTGCGAAGGACAAACACGCTGAGATCTTTCTTCCCACTTCTGAGTGAAATTAGCTCTGCTCAGCAACAACTATGTTCCAGGAGGATGAATGGAGCATATCAAAAGGTCTAACGATATTAACTTCACCAAGTTAGTTAGTTAGTTAGTTAGTTAGTTGTTTGTTTGTTTGCTCCTGTGGGTGTATGTGTGCTTTCTGTCGCCCCAGGTACGCTTGGAAAAATGAATCATTGCTCTTTTTTGCTGACATATTTAACAAAAAAAAAAAGAAACTGTAAAATATTCATGTTGTGCAGTGACATGTACATGTATGGAAGATGTGTGCCATGATACCCTTAGAGTAGAGATCAAATCAATGTGCAGCGGACAAACGACAGTAAACGTACCCCCACCCTCAAGCACAAGAGGAGAACCAGTACGTTTGAGAAACGAAACCCCCGGCCGCTTCATCTCGAAGCTTCCCTGTGACCTGATGATGCGTTTCTTCGTAAGCTCAATTCCTGTCCACGTCTGGTCATTTTGTTCCAGTGTGTTCTGGAGACATTATCAAACTCAACCCCTCCCTTAAACCCCCCCTCCACAAACCATTAAGTTGTCATCGTTCAGCGGTGTTAGATGTTCCCCTCGGTGCAGGAAGAGGGGATTTCTGTATTGTATTAGGCTTAATGTTCTCCTATTTGCTGTTCATTACATGGGTGTTTGTACCAGAGAACACGAAGATCTGTGTTATCATGCGTCTGAACATTATTCGGGAAAGGGGGGGTGAATAACGAGGTCTAATGCAGTCATGAGTCATTTTAATACGCAGAATATTCCCCAATCGAGGGCAGTCGAGTGTTGTAGAAGTGGTGCTGGCTGTTGGCCAAGAGAGGCGGGACATGAAGTAAGGGTTTGGTAGGGGTGCCAATAGTAATGTCACTGCTGCATATGGTTTTGTTGGATGGATAGAAGCAACGTGTTACTAAACTAAAGGAGATGTGGAGAAGCATTTGAGGTGAAACGTCGTAACGTAACCGGGCATTTTTATTACGTGGCATTTTGTCATTTAAGCAAACGTCATTTCCGTTCTTAGAAGCTGTTTATCGCTTTATTCACGTTACTGCCAGTTTCTCGAGGTTGCAGTGAGGTCTCCAGGACTAACCGAAGGAAGACCCGCACGAAACTAAAAGTAACTTTGACGACTGACGACATACAGAAAAAAATAATCCGGAGATTTCTGTCGCCGGTGATTTTGTCCTATGATGAAGCACTGATTAAATTTTTCTTGCTTGGTGTGGGTCGTTTTCGTCACTGCCGGGTTCGAGGCTTGAATCGGACGTCTGAACGTCGCAGAAAGGCTCACGGGCAACAGGGCGGGCATAGCAGCGGTTGTCACTTCTGTTCCTGTTTCTGTTTGAAAAGCACAGTGATGCACGCAGTCACAAAATCGGTATCCTGAGGACGTATTCGGCCCTCGCGAGAATTTGTCAGCTCCGCCGTGTTGGTTTCACCTCTCACGCGTGTTCTCTCACATCTCGTTTTTACTTTTGTCCGCGCAGTTACGTGCATCGCGCAGCGGCCACGTTTTAACAAGAACCCAAGCTGTAAACTAAAAGTTCTCTGGCTGCACGCAGACTTCCTTTGAAAACCCACTTTTTTTCCCTCTCTGTCTCTCGGGACGGTGAATCGGGCACAAAGCGCCCCGGACACTCTGATCTACTCTGTGATGAAATGCTGATCACCTGAACACGCCGATATCCCCAGCATGTCCCTGCACCACGACTGCGCTCACATGGTATTACTGTCATTCAGCCGTCTGCTCTGTGTCGACACCCCAGTTCAGTCTGCGTGCAACTAGAGTAAAAAAAGAAACTTGCTAATCACACCAGCTTAAAAAAAATCAAGAGATGTTTCGATAGCTTATGTAAAGTAAGCTGTGGTTAAGCAACATTCTCTCTGAGCGGCCGCTTGAGTTTATTGCGAGTGACTGAGAATACTTTCGGTTTTGCTGCCTTTAAAGGAAATGACTCCTGTTGTGGGATTTGTTGGCAGAAATCCGGCTTTTGGCGTGGTTTCGGGAAACTTTTTTTTTTTGGAGTTCAGGCTTGTTTCTGTGTTTTAATAAGAAAAGCTCCGAATGAGTTTTCATTTTCTTTCTTTTTTTTATTTCTCCTCCACTTTAGTGTCAGATTGTAATGATGTGTTCTGTGTGTGGATTTCTAGGTTTCCTGCACCCGTGACTGCTATCCTTCCTTCCATCCGTCTTCTAGCCGGTCTCGATTCTGGTGTCCTCCGCTCCCTCTCTCGTCCTCTGTGTCCTTGCTGAGCTCCAGTCCCGGCGTTAGCCCAGCCTGCTCTCCTCTAGTGCTGGCATGGCGGGGCGAGGAGGAGCGACGCGGACCAACGGCACTACAGCCGCCGCCGCCAACAAGATCTGCCAGTTCAAGCTGGTGCTGCTGGGAGAGTCGGCCGTGGGCAAATCCAGCCTGGTACTGCGCTTCGTCAAGGGCCAGTTCCACGAGTACCAGGAGAGCACCATCGGAGGTTTGTGTGTGTGTGGAGTCTGTTTTACAAACACTGATTTGAGATCAGGCATGGCTTCTGTGCTCTTTGCAGCAACTTTGACTTCCTCTAACGAGCGAGTCGGTGACTTTTTTAATTTTTTGAAGACGCCAAACCGTGGTCACTGTGGTCTCGTCAGTCCTGATGAAAATATCTGAGAAAATTAAAAGTGCTCACCAGTTGAATTAGGTTATTAGTAGTGCTGCCGCGATTAGTCGAAGTAATCGACGTAATCGACCATGAAAATTAGTCGACGTCAATTTTATTGGTCGATTAGTCGCTATTTATTTATATAACGTTACTAACGCTATTACA
>JAQMCW010000008.1:3898029-3912569 GCA_030068335.1 Chrysichthys cranchii | reverse complement strand
TGAATGTGAGTGTGAATGGTTGTCTGTCTCTGTGTGTCGCCCTGTGGTGGATTGGCGACCTGCCCAGGGTGTACCCCAAGTCTCTCCCAAAGTCAGCTGTGATTGGCTCCAGCTTCCCTCCATGACCCTGAACAGGATTAAGCGGTAGAACATGAGTGAGAGAGTAAACAGGAAGTTAAAAAAAAGTTCCAATAATAAAGGTCCTACCAGAAAGCCAGGTTAAACAAAAAGAAAAAAAGGTTTAACTTCTTTTTCAAGGAGTCCACAGAGTCAGCTAAACATGATTATAGTGGGAGTCTGTTCCAAAGTCTTGGTGCCACAGTCTGAAAGGTTCTGTCCCCCCAAGTCTTTAATCTTGTACGAGGAACAGCTAACAAATCCTGAGCCTGTGATCGAAAACTGCGAGCAGCAGTATGTTTAGTAAGAAGCTGGCATAAATAGTCTGGAGCCTGGGTGTGTCTGTGCTCTCTGTGTGAGTACGAACATTTTAAAACGAATCCTAAAATCTACTGTACCAATGTAAAGAATATAAGATCACTAACTGGGATATCAAGCGGTAGAAGATGAGTGAGTGAGTTGAGGTCATTAAAGTGAGATGATCAAACCCAAATCGGCCAATAAATAATTTCAATTTTGAGGTATAAAAAAACCTCTCTGGCTCCAATAAATAGCTAGAATATTGTTGTGCATATTTATATAATTAGCCGAATATGTTCAGAGTCATTTTATGTTTCTAGGTGCTCTGCAATGAATTATAACATTAAAGGGGTCCTTGGATAAAAATGAGTGTCGGGTGAAAACCCCTGATGTATAGACATGACATAGTGGTATCCTGTTTAAATAAAGGTTAAGGAGGTATTTAGAAAATCCTTTTCTACATACAAGAACGAGGAAATCTTGTTCATCATTAATAATAAGGTGTCCGATCTCTTCGTTAGACCTGAAGACCATGACAGAGCGGCTGAAGAACCGCTACTACGTGACTAAGAAGTTGTTCATCGCCGACCTGCAGCGAGTGATCACCAACTGCAGGGAGTACAACCCACCTGACAGCGAGTACTGCAAGTGCGCCAACACGCTCGAGAAGTTCTTCTACTTCAAACTGAAAGAGAGCGGCCTCATCGACAAGTGACCCAGAACACAGGCACTGGGGTCTAAAGGGACGGGACGTGTACGAGACATCACTGAAAGCCCAGTCATGTAAAAATGTACAAGTTGGAACATTCCGAGATATCTGTTTGTGTTTGTGAGGTGGAAGAGGCATGAGTTCATGGGGCATTAAGGAAAGCAAGGAGGGGTTTAAAAAAAACTATCTCTGATTGGCTTTATCATTAATTCAGAAGGGGAGTGAATGTTTTTGGATGTTATTCTTCTTTCTGTTTGGTTTTGGCACATTATATATGCACACTGTTAAGAGAACATCACATGTCTGATAATGCTGATTAAGTGCATTCATATGAATACTCAGTCATAATGTTTTATACTACCTGTTGGATGCGCCATTCTGATTGATTGGTCAGAAGGTATGATGAATTTTCTACATCAGCAGTTCTGACTGTAGTTCCTGCTGCAAGGGATTTATATTAATGCACTTGTTCTAATACGTTCATCATCCCCCCCCCGCTATAGATATATATATATATAGATATATATATATATATATATAAAATATACATGTATAATATACATACGTACATACTTACAAGGACTTGTTTGTTTGACACTCCACATAAGAAACAAACTTTTTAATCATTGATGTGGTGAATTTTTCTGACAGCCAGACGTAAAGCTGTAACTTCTAACTTTTCAAACATGGGAGAGTTCAGAACGGAGGGAGGAGTCTTCACATTCTAGTTTCTGTATAACTCGATAAGCTGCGCTTTTTTTTTCTTCTTTTTTTTTGCATTTTAATTGAAGAGAGGGTAAACAAGAAGATTGAGAGTGAGGGAATGACTGCTTATAGCTGCTACGTTATATAATATACGTTTTTACAGGAACTGACTTGTGTCCTGGACGTGCCGCAATATTAAACCTAACTACACATGGATGAAACGTACGTCTTGGTCCGTATCTAATAAAAATTTGTAGTTGTGGGCGAATGCATGTGGGATAAGGAATAAAACACTTTGCGATGCATGGTTATTGGAAAAGGAATAAACCTTTAGAGTGGTGACAGTAACTCTGTCACATCTGGCCTACATCAGCATCTCATCGTTGATTTTATTTTCCATTAACCTCATGCCCTGGATTGTTTTATTCCTTATGTAGGTTTCTTTCCCCACCTACTGATTTAAGCTTTGCTTTGGATTGTGTAAACAGTTCTTCTCGGAAATGATTAGATAAATGGCGTCTAAATGAGTACATTTAAACATGCTATAGACTGAGAGTTTACTCGGTAGATGGTTATACTGATTGCGCCTTTTTTTTTTTTTTGCCATATTTAGTGTACACAACTAAAAATGATCCACTGGAGCCTGAATTGGCTTGATCTGTTTTTCTTGAAAAAGTAAAACTTGTATCAGCGTTAGCAATGCATCCTGCTCCTGGGCAAATCAACGTCAGTTCATGGTCTCAGTTATCTGGAGTCTGTATTATTATTTTTTTTCCATGTTTTGGAATGTTTTCATATCACGGTTTTTTTTTTTTATTTGTTTTTTTTTTTAATTTTTTATTTTTTTTTGCATTCCCATATGTGCCATTCCTTCAGCGAATCCATATGGAAACCCCTCTTAGGGCTCTGTGCCCACGTCACTGAACTACTGTAGTTCTTCTCTGGACTGTTTCTGATCATGGCTACAGGTTGTGTCCTACAGGTGCATTGATTCAAATTTCCTTTTACTATCAGAGCTCCGAGTTTTGGTTAATATCTCTGATAGTTCTAATGTAACTGAGCTGACTTTACAAAAAAAAATCGCAGGCATAATAGCAGCATGCTTTACAACAGTTTGCGCTCTGTGTTTACGTGCCACATCCGTGTTTGCCAGAACACAAAATAAATGTTCACGGGTTACAATGTCAGTTTATCAGATACTAATTAATATATATATATTAATACTCAGCATCAGATCAGCACATCCTGGGTTAGCATCACTGGTTGTTTGCAAGTATAAGCCATATTTAGCATTACAATATTTCTCCAGGGTTTTGCGAGTTCATGAGGTCATGCCAATCTCCACTGTAATGCCGTAAGCTGATTTTTACGCAGTATCCTTGCCAGGTATTTGAATTTTCATTTATAAACTCATCTTCTGTTTTAAGTGCGACTCCAGGGTGAGGAAAACGGTCATTTAAAAACAAAGCTCCCAGATGTCCGTACACATTTTGTGGATACTATACGAGTAACCTGGAGTGCGTTCATGAAAAGAGTCTGTTGAATAGTCCTAACACAGATCGATACACACCCTTCGTACCTGTCTGTGCCTGTTCCTGAATTTGCATGATCTCAGCAAGATTGCATTAACGAAATACGCTCATGATTTTACCAGACGAATTTTGTTTTAGGAGTTTTGCGCAGTGCTGTTGAACTTGTAATCGGGTGGGTTTTCACACCGTTGGTTTTCTTCCTCCCTATATTGGTTTCATACTTGAATCAGGCTTGATGTAATGCAGTGTTCATGTTGGGCTGATTATTATTATTATTTTATGTTCTTCACATCCTGTTTAATAATAAAGTGTAAAAAAAAAAAGAAAGATTGGGGTGATGTTCAAGGCTTTGGTTACATTCTGGCGCATTTCTATGTACTGTAATTCTGTTTATAAAAAAAATAATAAACCTTTTTTTATGATGTACCATTTTGGGTTCTTAAAATGTTTCTTATTGTTGTAGCTTTGCTGTAAAAGTGACGTAATGGATTAGTTTGGAAAGCGAGGCATGTTGAGCACAAGGCTCAACTCTGGTAATTTGGTACATCTCATTTAATTATGTGTTTTGTTTTCGTTTCATCTCGGCTGCATAGCACGGTTCAGGGAGCCCCTTCAGTTTCCTTTTCCTTATGTCACTTGGCTGCATGAAGGGCTCCTCAAGGGTCTCTCCTACATCCTGTTGTGCCTTTATGGACTGTTTTGTTTTGTTTATGTTGTGATCTGTTCTATATGTGAAATATTTTGAGCTGTTTCATCTCATTATCTTTCCTTAGTAATCTGTGTGCGTAGGCATTTTCTGAAGATTGAAGAATCTCAGAAACCAGCCACTGCTCTTCTTGCAGCTTTTCTTCTTCCTCCTGAATGGTAAGCAGACACTGAAATATAATAAAACTCCTCTTTATGTAGATTTAAAATGTATGTATTTCTTTTACAACTGATTTGTTGCCATATCATTAAAAAAAAAAAAAAGTCGCTACCATTGGACACACCAACTGAGTATCATTTTGTTCCACTGGCTGCTGTATGTCTTCTACCCCCCTACTATGGGCCCTTCCTTTACACTCCTTTTTTCGGTTTCGTTTCTTAGGCCGACAGGCTGACCAAGTGGCTCGTTTAAAGAGCTGAGTAGATGATTCGACTTCACACAAAACAACACAACTCGTTCGCTGACAGCTCTGTAAAAAGCTGAGCTTTAAACCTCTGGCTCTTTATCTGATCGTCGGGCCTCGAGAGCTTGAACCTTTGGACCTAAGGTAGATGTGATGCATTACATTAGATGTTGCTTTATCTGTAATATGACCACAGCTGATTAAGTTTGTTGGGGTGAGGGGGGGACTGATTATTTTGTTATACGCATGCTAAATCGAGTCCATGTTTTGATCATTTCTAAGGAGGAACTGTCCTAGTTGTAGAAGAAACCGGTATTTAGAAGAAGCAGAAAAAGATAAAATGATTTAAATGGCATTCAGATATCTGACAAAAAGCTGCTCTTATATGTAAGGGTGTATGGTTATGGTTTTCAGGTAATCCTTTGAAAAATCTATAATTTGCAGTATTGCTGTGTGCTGTTTTGAAATTTTCTTCTGGCTCTACAATTTAATTATATCTGCAAAAGTTTACATTCACTCATTGTGGAAATGAAGGTCATGCCAGTGTTGGGTTCTAAGAATTTAAAACTTGTGCACCAAATTCCTGTTTTCTTTTTTTCTTATTTAAAACATATGTTATTCAGTCATCCTGACCCAGTAACAAAACAGTTCAAAGAGCTCACTGAAAGCTCGATACTGTCATGACGTTCATGCTCATGATGAGTGTACATCAACCTTCAACCTTCAACCTTTGACTGGATGTGTATGTAACATGGGGCTCTAAAAATGACCAACTCCTGCTTTAAAAAGTCATTGACAAGTTCGCTGTTTGTTTCTATCCTTGTGTTTACATTAATGGCATTTGGTAGACGCCCTTATCCTGAGCGACTTGCATCTATCTCATTTTAATACAGCTGAAGAGTTGATGGTTAAGAGCCTTGCTCAATGGCTGCTTGGCGGTGCTGGGGTTTTGCCTGACAGCATTCCAGTTAGAAGTCCAATGTTTTAACCTCTGTGTGTGTGTAGATGCAGGAGATATCGCTGAGGCCGTACCAGCAGGAGGTGGTCCAGACGGCTCTGAGAGGCAAAAACAGCATCATCTGGCTGCCCACAGGTGGAGGGAAGACTCGTGCTGCTGTCTATGTGGCCAAGAGGCACCTAGAGACTCACCCCAATGCCAAAGTGGCCGTTCTCGTCAACAAGGTATGAAGTGCTCAGGTCCAATCAACTAGCATCAACCACAGCTCTGCTGTATAAAAATAAAACAAAAAAACAACCCTGATATTGCATTCAGAATACGTTCAGTCACTGCTGGTTTGATTGTATGGATTATAGTATGTAATATTGTGATATTTTTAATTGTCCTTATGTGCCACAGTAATAATGAATCAGCATTATTTTTAATAATAAAAAGAAAAGGCTGCCAAGATGGCTTTTTGCGTCACGTAATCGTAGATGGAAATTAAGAAAAGTGAGCTGATTTAAATCTCGTAGTATCATTCAGTAATCAACTGCCGTGCCTTAATAATGGAGGATGATTATAGATAGTAGTAGTTAAATTATAGACTCTGGCACTAACCATGTATTGTTTTAGTATTTGGCCTACACTGGAGCATTATTGTCATGCGATAATAACAAGTTCGTGTTTTGTAGGTGCACCTGGTGGATCAGCACTTTCAGAAGGAGTTCCGGCCCTACCTGGGTAGCTCAGTGAAGATGGTGCCGATCAGTGGAGACAGTGACGAGAAGGACTTCTTCGGCCAAGTGGTCAGAGACTCGAGCCTGGTCATCTGCACAGCTCAGATCTTGGAGAATGCCTTGATAAACACAGAGGAGAGCAAGCATGTGGAGCTCACAGGTGATCCCCCGATGACCAGAACTATCTGGGAAAAACATAGGGACCCAGTGAAAAATTGCATGTACAGCCAGGGTCAGAAATAATAACCAAAGGCATAAAGAGATTTGTAGGGTTAATTTAAACATGGGTGCTCCCCGAGTTACGATGGCCCGACTTATGATTTTTCGAAGTTACGATGACTATTATGATCCACCAAAAATTGCGAAATATTTAAAATTCGCGGGCAGGCATCACTGGCAGGCTAGCGAAACAGCGTATGATGTATGTGGACGTTCAGACGACGCCCGGAAGTACACGGCCGACACACAGAAGTGAGCATACGATGCCCGGATCACTCGCCTTGCACGATGCCTCACTTTTCCCGCAACTCACAGAGTTACCTTGTGTATCGGTGTACTGTACAGTGTGTTACCGTGGGTTTTTTGTGATTATTAACGGAACAGCTTCAGCGGCGGCTGTCTGTAGACGGAGCTCAGTGTTTGTGTAGCGAGGTGTCGCGGCTGGACAGAGATCAGAGATACAGTACTGTGGCCCACATCATACAGGTGTGTGGATCTATCTGGCACACTCTCTCTTTTGACCGAAATGTGATATAAATGAACTCTCGCATAAATGTTAACTCACTCCACAGCATTAAATATCGGTCTCCCTGTTGAGAGCACATAACAGCGCACATAAAAAGCTCATAGCACCGTGGAGCATAATACAAAATAAATCTTAAAACAACTGAACTTCAACTGATAACTACATCATCTTTAAAACTAAAACACTACAGGACTACACAATCACTCATTTTACCATATTAAAACTTTACCGTTCATTTTCATCACAAGTAGCATTAAACACTCCCCTCTTCCTCACTCAGGAAGAAAACAACTGCATAAAGATGGCAGCCTTAAAGTGACAGCACCCAGAATACAGACACTTCCAAATTGTACTTTTTTCTTAAATGGGACTGTAGTTGGAAATCAAATATTTTAACTAATCAAATAAAAGAGCATTTGAGATTTTGACGTTTCAAACAAACAGGAAAAACAATAAATTATAAACATATAATTTCAACCTGGTTACATAAGCTAGGCTGAGATACCTAAACTAGGCTAAGTGGTTCAACACCATTGTTCAACTTGCGATATTTTCGACTTACGATAGTTGTGGCCGAACGCGTCTCCATCGTAACATCAGACTACCTGTACATATTGCGTGTAACCTAAGTGTGTAATCAATTTGATCATCTAAGCTACACCGAATGCAAATGTTTTGTGACTTTGTCCTTGTCCTCACATTTCCCTCAGACTTCACACTGCTGATCATCGACGAGTGCCATCATACTCATAAGGAGGGGGTGTATAATAAAATCATGGCACGCTATGTGAAGAAAAGGATTGAAGGAGTGAATGGTCTGCCTCAGATCCTGGGCCTTACAGCCTCACCGGGTACCGGAGGAGCCAGATCTCTGGACGGCGCCATCGAACATGTGCTGAAGGTACAACAGTGTATTGGAGTGACAAGAGATGTGTGTTAATGAAGGAGGGGGTTGTATCTGTAGAAGGCTATTTTTCCAGACTTTAGCTTAAAGCAGCATGGGAGTTTTCTTTCTGTGTAGAGCATTAAAATAGTCTTAACTGTTTCACTGTCCAACAGATCTGTGCAAACCTAGACTCTGTTATAGTGTCAACTGAAAATTTTAAGACGGAACTTAAAGACGTCGTCCCCAGACCCGTGAAGAACTATGACATTGTGGATGAGCGGAATTGGGTATGGCTGTGTTCTTCCTTAAAGTCGTATTGCACCCTTAAGGGCTAAAATAAAGCATGTACATGTTTGTCAACATAGTAATTGTGTGTGGCCATGTCTCTTGTACTTTAGGACCCATTTGGTAATCATCTGAAGATGATGATGAAGCTGATTCATGAATTCATGATGTTAGACCCAAAGTTCACTCTGCGGCAGATGGGCACTCAGGAGTATGAAGCCGATGTGGTGGAGCTGGAAAAGAAAGGTCAGAAGATATTTCCATGGCAACCATGGAGATATGGCAGTTGGGGAGTATTACTGTAGACTTAAAGCAATCGATACGCCAAAAATTAAGCGTTCAGAATATGTACAAGATGGGTTTTGGGTCTGATGTTAGCAATATTAGGCTTACAAGAATAAATGTGGAAATATGTCATGGAAACCTCACTTCGTATAATCATCAGACTCGATTAGGAGGTGTGGCCTAAAATTTAAGCACATGCAATCTTGCATTACAAGCGTTAGATGATAATTTAGCTCTAGTTTGATTTGCATAGTTTGCATAGATGCATGATGATAATGAGGGCATGTATTTGCAAAGCCTGAAGCTGTAAGCTTCTCCTACTTGTTAATATTAGTCTGATGTGGAACTCTTTGACACCAAAAGATGATTTGATTACTTTATGGGCTGGTGAAAATCTACTTTAAAAAAAAAAAAAACTGTTATGTAAATTAGGAGTAGAATCAATGTTGATAAGAAGCCGTTAGCTCAAAAGTGTGTGTGTGTGTGTGTGTGTGTGTGTGGTTTTCAGGTGTGAGGGAGAAGAACAGGTTGTTGGCACGATGTGCTCTCCACCTGCGGAAATTTAATGACGCTCTGCTCATTAACGAGACTGTGCGCACGGTGGACGCTCTGAGGCTTCTGGAGGAGTTCTACACCACAGAGACCAGAAATGTGCTGGACGTCACTGATGAGTTCCTCACAGGACTCTTTAATGGTACAGGCACCGTCCACTCCAGCTCCACATTTCTATAGACATGATATCAATGACAGCCCATGTATACAGATGGATATATAAATGGATACAAAGAGGATCTGGAGTTGATTATGCTGTAAAACACTATGAAGAGGCACATATGAATATAAATTGGTTATTATAGAATGGATACATTTTAGCATCACTTTCAGTGCTGCTGCTGCTGATGATGATGTTCTTGTGTACTTAGAGAACAGAGTGGAGCTGATGCAGCTTGCGTCCGACCCATTAAATGAGAATCCCAAGCTGGAACGGCTGCAGCGTACGCTGCGGGACCAGTTCCAAGACAGGGACTCTCGTGGTATCATTTTTGCCAAAACGCGTGAGATCACACGCTGCCTGTACGACTGGGTGCGTACAAATCCAGAGCTGAAGCGTGCTAATATCCACGCTGCTAATCTGGTCGGGGCAGGAACCGGGGCCTCCCATATGACGCAGGTAGGATCTTGGTGTAGGATGTGTTTGGTGTCCAGTTAAATCTAGTCTAATCTTGGAGTATAAAAAGGGCTCAAGGAAAAATTCTTTCAGATTTCATCAGGGTTGTTGGATTATTTTGGGAATGTTTGGACACGTTTCCACTACAGGAACCAAAACTAGTTGCTTCCTGCTCCAGAGAAAGGGATTTTCTATGAACCAGGATCTATTTGATTTTATAAATATTTTCATTCAGTTAACGAGCGATTTGTTTAAAGGTTATTGAATGCCACTGAATATGTGGTGCATGTCTGTCTTTAATTTGTAGAGGGAGCAAAAAGATACTATTCAAACATTTCGAGACGGAGACCTCAACCTCCTCATTTCTACCAGCGTAGCTGAGGAAGGCCTCGACATCCCAGAATGCAACGTGGTGATCCGCTACGGGCTTCTGACCAATGAGATTGCGCAGCAGCAGGCCAGCGGGCGGGCCAGAGCCAAAAACAGCGTCTATTCAGTGGTGGCACAAGTAGGTGGGCGGGAAATGCGCAGGGAGAAGACCAATGAATATCTGGAGGAATTAACCGGCAAGGCGATTGCTCGCGTGCAAAGTATGGAGCCCAGGGAATTTCGCATAAAGGTTTTAAACCAAGCTTATTTTTTCCCCCTCCAAATAATCGGATCATATGGTATGTGTAGGCGAATTGAACTGGTGTTGGTCCCACTGACGTTTCCTGTGTTTTGCATGTGCAGATCTTTGAGCTGCAGCAGGAGGCGGTGATGGCACGCATCCTGGAGGCTAATCAGAGGGAGAGTAGGAGGCTTCGTTACGACCCCGCTGAGGTGGAGTTCAACTGTCGTGGCTGCTTCAGAGCCGTCGCCCGTGGAAATGACATGAGAATTGTGAACAACTCGCAGCATGTCAACATCAACCCGGATTTCAAGTGAGTCGTGTTCCCGCGTCAGCCAGGCTTAGGGAATAGGAATCAACTATGATGTGAAGTAGAATATCGTACATTTATATTTGTCCAATTATTTTTGTTGCCATGATTTCTCTGATAGTGCCTGGATATTGTGATATATAGAGGTTCATGCTATATAACTAGCTGTAATATATAATGTTTGCAAAATCACCAGTGTGACCACAAATCAGATGCTTTCCTGCTTAATAAATAAATAAATAGATAAATAAATTCAAGGCAAGCCATGAGCATGGATCAACCTGATCCAACGTCGCTATAGACATCCGTAAGCCATGTATTGTCTCTTTTGGCATCCTGGCCGTGGAATAAACTGCCACCTGGTGTGAACGGCTCAGTAAAATGATGCCTGCCCAAAAACAAAAAAAAACCACTTTTAAAATATTATTATTATTATTATTATTATTAAACATACACTCTTTGCTGTACTAATCCCTCTCTAACACAGTCTTAGTTTTGGTGTTCGTAGTGCATAGAGTAGAATGTATTTATGTGGCTCTATCTAAAACGTGCTTGTGATATTTAAAGAGTTCACACATTTGACACATTTTATTTGTTGTATTTGTTACAGTCTAAGACTCCCATGTGCTGTGTGTGTGTGTGTGTTTTCCAGGCAGTTCTATAGCGTTGGAGGACAGATTAATCTGGAACGGACATTTGAAGATTGGGAGCCCGGTCGTACCATCAGCTGTGCTGCATGTGGACGGGTAACGTGTTTTTAATGCACACGGAACTCCCAAGGTCATATCGGAGAGGTAGATTACTTAATGTTCCGCTTTCCTTTCTGGCTTCTGCTTGTGCAGGATTGGGGGATGGAGGTGAAGTTAAAGACGCTGGTGTTGCCCTGTCTACAAATAAAGGGCTTTTCGATGAAGACTCCTCAGGGTACCCGCACTCCTAAACAGTGGAAGGAAATGGAGTTCCAGATGGAGGACTTTGACTTTGTTCAGTATGTGAAAAATCACTACCCCGACCTTGAGCTGGACTGAATTTGTTCTTTATTCTCCTCTGAGGTAACCGATTTCGGCACACAGCTGTTAGTCGTGTCACACTGTAAGTCCTAAACCCACTCCACCTCAATTTAACCCTGTAGCACTCCTGCGGTCATATTTGAGCCCAATTTTTCTTTCACTCTTATATTCAACCCACTCATTGATTGATGGACATCCCAGGTCTCATCAGGACCATTTCATGATATGTAGTAGGAAAGGGTTCATTAAAAAGACACCAGTTTTTATATTCACTTTGTCTGTATTATCGTTTTAGCCAGTGGAGATATATTGATCCTGTTATATAAGGTGGTCTGGGACTTCCAGGGTTAATATGGACAGACTTTCTTTTGTCCATCAGGTGTCACTGTAGGGCAATATTTCATCCCAAGCTTTTCAAACAGCACGTTCTCAATATGCGTTAGCGTCCCAGACCACGCACTCCTGCACTAAATAGGTTTCATATTATGATAGTTAAGGTATTTAGTGTCGTAGCATGCGCTTAGTGTCTCTAGCGAGCGCATATGCTAATGCGCTTGAAGCTTGATTGCCTGATTAATTCTAATTCATGCTGATAAATGTGCATTAAAATGCCTGACATCATGAAAAGCTCGCGGTTCTGCGACCTTGCGGCTTTCACGAAGGCTAGCGCGCCGGCTAGTCCGGAATGACCTCTGACCTTTGCACTTATGAAAGAGGCTGCTGTGGCCTTCTCTCTGAACTTTTTTCCCCTTTTATAATTCTAAAGTGCATGAACTTGTAAACAAAGTATATGTGTATCAGAATAAAGATTTCTTGATGATTAATGAGTTGGGCTTTTTTTTGTTTGTTTGGTTTTTTTTTTGTTTTTTTAAAAGCCCGCCATCCTGAAGCAAACCTTAAATTGGTCCTGAATTTGAAGCGGTGTTGGAAAAGTTTTGGGTTATTTATTTATTTATTTATTTATTTAAATTGTTTCATTTACCTTTTTGGATATGGTGATGTATTTAACGTTGACTCCAGAATGGTGGAAAAAATTGGAACAACAGCTTAAGGAGCAACACGAAGCCATTAAATGCACTTGTTATGGCTCCTTGATTCCAAATGTCACGATCACTGCCGTGAATCACCTGAATCACCAAGCAGGTTACTGAAGTGCAGTCTGAGTGGGTGGGTAAAGGCAATGCGCACACACACACACACACACACTCTCTTATGAAACATCTGAGTCACAAGACTGCAGTCCAGTTTTGATCTTGTGTATAGTGAGGCAAAACTCAGCAGATATGTTGGGGTGGGGAGTGGGGTGAGAGACAGCGGGACAGCCTTAAAGTCAGAAAAAACTTTATGAAGATTGACAAGATTCCCAACTGACCTTATGTTGAAGCTTTGCATGCCTTCACTTGGGGGGGCAGAACTTTCCAAGCCAAAACGATCTACGCAAAATGAGGAAGCCACCCATAAAACGAGCATCACGTTGAAAATTCTGATGAACTGAGCTCTGAACAAAATCAACAAATCACCATTCCGAATAAGTTTTTCCAGGGTGTCCTGGTATTGTATGACTTTTACAGATCTAAAAACACTAACTTTTTATGACAACTTGAAGAGAAGTGTGAAAGCTGCTCTGACCCTTTTTTTTTTTTTTTTTTCTTTTAAATAAAATGGTTAAAAAAAAATTCAGGTGTAGATGTGTTAATACTAACAGCAAATGTTATTGCGTCATTCAATATTAACAGCCAATCATGTTCCAGTATGCAAATTCATCGCATTTAATAATTTATACTGTTAAGTCAGTGGGTGTTTTATTCAGGCTCCAAGAATTTAAATTTCTTGTTCAGGTTAGAAGTATCAGTATAGGTGACATATATAGGTTTCAGTTACGTTATGAAACGGACTCATTACATCTCACATTAAGCTTTCCACTAGTGAGTGATCATAAATACACAATAATATGTAATCTTCCCAAAGCCTAACATTCTCATTTAGTTTTTCCATCCCTTTTTGTCCTTCAGTGTATGTGATGAGTTTTACCATGTTATACCCACAGGGTAATGTAATAATAAACAGATTTTTTTTATTTTTTTTTAAAAAGGGTGGGGGTGTTCTTTAACAAAAAATAATGTACAATACTTGATGTGGGAAAGTTTTCTGTAAAGTTATGTTGATTTAAGATTGTTAAATGAGTCTCCAGGGTCAGTCCAACAGTCAGTAAGCTGGAGCCTGATGACTGAATGACTATTTATAGCTGCTGTAGGAACTAATTGATGTAACTATTTAACCCGCTCACTGACCCCCTCATCTTCTGCCGCTTAGTCCTGTTCAGGGTCACGGGGGAGCCAATCCCAATTAACTTCAGGCAAAAGGTGAGGTACACCCTGGGCAGGTCGCCAATCCACCGCAGGGCGACACACAGAGAAAGACGACCATTCACACACTCATTCACACCTACGGGCGATTTAGAGTAGCTAAACTGAGGTGACAGTGCTAACCACTACCCCACCATGCCCCGAACCATTTAACCATATTTCATAAATAAAAAATGGTATTGCGGGCATTTTTTTTTTATTGTTCTTTACTGTGGTGCAAGTGGAATAAAATGCTTTAGGATGTACTGTTATTGAAATATAATCAGCTTTGCAGGGGAAACAGTAACAAGCCAGTATCACTTTATTAAACTGAGTACACTGTTGTGGAAGCTCTCTCATTACATACAGCCAGTGTCAGGTCTCTGTTTGAGAGTGCACAGTTGTGGACCGCCATGCAGGAATTAGCACGCTAAAACTAAACAGCTCTCTGTGGAGACTCAAACAAATGCACGCATATGGACTATTTGGTTTTGTTCTCATTTATAATCTCTGTGTTGTGTGCTCCATTTTATCCACTCAGCCTCTACTAATGACATGTTTAGGCTCTGTGTGTAGGAAATAGGAAGAGACAGACGAGAGGGAGGGACAGACAGAGGGAAGCCGTTACACTGGCACTCTCACTTTGTCATCCTTGTTTATTCCCTCCATCGCACTCATCTTCTGTTATTCTTCAGCTAGCCCATACATCCCCCCCCCCCCCAATTAGCCTGTTTATGTTTTAATCTG
>JAQMCW010000008.1:3866549-3883046 GCA_030068335.1 Chrysichthys cranchii | reverse complement strand
ACACACACACACACACACACACACACACACACACACACACACACACACACACACACAGACAGACACCTCAGTGTGTTTCAAAATGCTTTTAGCTTAAAACGAGTAAACTGCGCTTGGCACATTGCAGGAATTCACCACACGGTGCTGAAGGTATCCCTGAAGGCTGAACAAGGCGAGTTCTGGAAATGAGTCCACAATGTGTCTGTGTAATGTATATTGTGTGAATTACCCTAAAACAAACTGACATTTATCTTGCGTGTATCTTTACAATGCCCTGTGTCTGTCATAGGGACAGTCCAGCCTGACTTCACTTGTGACTAGGGAAGAATCTGCTGTCCTTATCGGCTGAACTCATTGATCATTGACTCACTGATCCAAGATCGTGTGCACGGTGATCACCTTTTTCTCTTAGCGGCCATATCGATTTTAAGTGAATTAAGTAATGATGAAGTGTCTGTGATGGTTTACTAAAAAGAACAGATGAGTTCATTCATTTCCCCTGCCGCTTAATCCTGTTCAGGGACCCGGGGGAAGTTGGAGCCAATCCCAGCTGACTTTGGGCGAGAGGCGGCTTTACACCCTGGGTAGGTCACCAATCCAGCGTAGGGCCAACACACAGAGACAGACAACCATTCACACTCACATGCACACCTATAGGCAATTTAGAGTAGCCAATTAGCCTGATCCCCTCTGTGCATGTCTTTGGACTGTGGGAGGAAACCGGAGTACCCGGAGGAAACCCACACAGAATGCCCCTAATCAGCCACAGGGCCCGAACCTGGACTGTCTCACTGTGAGGAGAGAGTGCTAAGCACTATACCACCATGCCAGATAAGTTTCCTATTTCACTTCATATTTATTCATGCAGATCACACACTGCATCATCACGAGCTCCCCTGACAGAGTTGGTCGACTACTGGCTGTGATTAGTTCCTAAATTAAGGGAAACTATTATCTCACATAATTTACACTTTCAAGGCTGTGTGCAATTACTTTGCCTGTTTTCTTTCCTAATTCCAGTCATAACGTACGTAATTTCACTTTAACTTAACCCACTTTCACTACTCTGTCTCTAACCATACAGTTACTTTAATCTTACTCTAACTCTAACCCTGCTCTAACTACAGTATACTCTTACTATAGTCTCATTTCACACTGAACTGTACCTTACGCTAAACGCGTTCTACTCTACCACGAACCTACTCTTACCCTTATCCTTCTCAATCCTAATCTTACTCTAATCCTACTCTAACCTACTAAATTGTACACTGACAATAACTGTACCTTACTCTTGTCCTACTCTATCCTAAACTGTACCCTACTCTCTAACATTAGTCCTATTCATTCATTTATTTTCTAAACCACTTATGCATTGTGGTTGTCACCAATCCATTGCAAGGCTAAAATGGAGACAAAGAGCCATTTGCACACACATTCACACCTTTGGGCAATTTAGAGTAGCCAGTTAACCTAATTTGCATATCTTTGGATTTTGGGAGGAAACCATAGTACCCGGAGGAAACCTACACATACATGGGGAGAGCA
Organism: Chrysichthys cranchii; assembly: GCA_030068335.1. Lineage (NCBI taxonomy): Eukaryota > Metazoa > Chordata > Actinopteri > Siluriformes > Claroteidae > Chrysichthys > Chrysichthys cranchii. The sequence goes on along the minus strand of JAQMCW010000008.1, from coordinate 3,881,501 downwards.
TGCAAACTCCACACAGAAAGGCGCACAGAGTTGTACTACGTTTCATTTATCACGTAAGAGATATGACATATTACATAAAAGACACAATATTAACATGGGAAAAATTTCTGTACACTGGTTTTATACCCTGGTGTTTATGCCCAGACAACGTGACGTGACAGGAGAGCAAATATTGGTTCTATGATTGTGATCCAGGTTAGTGCTGAGAAACTAATTCAGCCTGTACATTCTTGCAGCTAGAACGTCAAGAACGCTCTCATGCCTCCTCGACTGAGGGGTCAACTAATCCTCTCGAACCTCACCTTTTTAATTCAAATGTAAGATGCTCTGCTTTAGACAGTAAATTTGGTTGGCACACAAGACTTAATCAGCCACATACATGCATCTGTTTTTTTCACCCCATTCTTCCTTTCCATCTATTCATTTTGCTCTTTTCACAGGCCTTCAAAAGACTCCATTAAGCTGCATTTGAAAGTGCCCTTTGTTTGAAAGCTTGATGTGCACTTTTTCAGCCGTTGCTGTGGAAACCAGGTGAGTCAAATGGAAAAGTCAGGACTGATTGGACACATTTTGATTACAGCAAATGTGTGTTTATGTTAGAAAGTGAGAGAAACAGAAAGAAACAGAAAGAGAGAGTGAATGTGTTTGATTTGGGTATGGCGTGGCTGGTCAGTTAGCGAAGATTGTATTTCGTGCTTGACTCTCTCTCTCTCTCTCTCTCTCTCTCTCTCTCTCTCTCTCTCTCTCTCGGTTTATTTTGGTTGACTGCTCCCTGCTGCTTGAGCAGAATGTCAAAGGACTTGTACACAGGGGAGCGGAGTGTATTTCCAATAGCATCTATCAAACACGTGCTGACAGTAAAACGTGAGGCTTATATACACACCTCGGACAACAGGGCTACTGGACAGTGGCCATGCTGCAAGCTTGTGTGTGTGTGAGAGAGAGAGATGCCGACTTGGATCCAAATTTAGACCATAGGAAATGTGAACACTTGTTTAATTTAAGCAAAAGTCTGTTTTTAGGTTGGTGCTTTGGCTAAATGGAAAACTATTTTAATCAGGAAACTCTTTCATTTTGCACATCATTCGATATAAGCAGGACATTTTAAAGATTATTGAGCAAAACCCCATTTTAACATTCTGTTCCTGTGGTTCAAGCCAAACACACAGTCCCCCTCTAAAAGTACTGGAACACGCTGTGTGCCGAAGATATTTTTGTGTGAGATATCAAAAAGATGATTATGAGAAGAGGCATCAGAGTTTCAGATTTGATCCCCCTTTGATTTACATCTGGATATGTTCAACAACATAGAATGTGTAACACATTTTGTATCGAACCACCCAGTTTTTCAAGTGAGCTAAAACATTGGAACGGTATGGTTTCAACTAAATTGAAGTCAAAAAGATTTGGTTGTCTATCCCTTGCTCGCAATAGTGTAACTGTAATGTTCCTAAACTGGTTACAGCAACAAACAACAACCACAATAAAAGAAGAAGAAGAAGAAATAAACTAAAAACCTTTTACCTTGCAGGGCACCACACACACACTCATACACACCCAGGGGCAATTTAGGGTAGCTAGTCCAGTTTTTGGCATGGGGAACAAACTGGTGAACCCAGAATATGCAATCATAGTGCCATAAATTGTTGCTGTGTCTTGGTATGGAGACTGGTGACACTACAAGTGTGAACATGACCATTATCATTCATGTCCTTGAATGTCTTTGGGGAATAGGGTCAAGAAATTTCCAATCATGGCTAAAGAACGAGGGCGGCACGGTGGTGTGGGTTCAATCCCCGGGGTTGACCTGGACGTCTTTCTGTGTGGAGTTTGCATGTTCTCCCCTTGTCTGCGTGGGTTTCTTCCGGGTACTCGGGTTTCCTCCCACAATCCAAAGACATGCGCAGAGGGGATTAAGCTAATTGGAGACACTAAATTACCCGTAGGTGTGAATGTGAGTGTGAATGGTTGTCTGTCTCTGTGTGTCGGCCCTGCAGTGAGTTGGAGACCTGCCCACGGTGTTCCCTGCTTCTCACCTGAAGTCAGATGGGATTGGCTCCAGCTTCCCCCCGCGACCCTGAACGGGATTAAGATGAAAGAGTGAGTGTGACTACAGAAAAAATGCCAAAAGAAAAAACTTTCTAAGAGTTGTCACACTAGGCAAGGAAATATCAAAAAGTCTGACATGCTAAGCATTTCTTTGGGGTGTCGCAGGGCGTCCCGGATGCCACACATCTGTTCTTCCATGATGTCACACCACAGGATCTGCTCGTCATTCCCGACACTCGTAATCTGACCAGATGCTGGAAATTTGTACACCATGACAAAAATGTTTCAAAATCAGGCTGAATTGATGTAACCTGATCCCAGCTTCCGTCTGAAACTCTGGGTGTTGAATCCCCCATAAGGAGGTCGACCCTGCTGGCTTTATCTAGAGATGGATAAAGCCGTGGATCTGTACACACCTCTCATCAGATTAAACACTCAGGATGGCTGTTATTACATGAGTGAAGGTCAAGCTCAGGCTTCGGGCTAATTAGCTCGCTGTCCTGTCGAGTTACGGTAACGAAACCTGACGGAGAATCATATCTCTGAATCCTATGGGGGCTTCATTCTGGAACAAACACACGCATGTGGCGATGAGCGAATCGTCGTGGCCACTGGGTGGTGGATATGGGAGCAGAAGTCCTGGAGGACCTGAAAACAAATGAGAGTCTGGGAGTGTGACAGTGATAAGAAATAGGGTTTGTCCAGGATTCTATGAAGGGTGGAGGGCTTTGGTTACCCAGAATGGCAAGAAATGAACTTATTATTATTATTATTATTATTATTATTATTATTATTATTATTGTTATTATTAAAAAATTAAAAAATAATAAGTGGAAGCATCAAACTGAGGTTCAGTGTCTCTCAGGAAGGTCGAGGCGCGTGCACGAGTTTCTGCTTTTTTTGTGTGAAAGCAGCTGCTGTGTGTGTTTGTGTGCGCGCGCGCAATGACGCACGGGTGTCTTCGGTCCGGCTGCTTGTGCTAGACCTCTCTCTCTCTCTCTCTCTCTGTGTGTGTGTGTGTGTGTGTGTGTGTGTCAGCGTCATCTCGCCTCACGCTGTGAGAGGAGCCGCAGCTGGGCATGTTAGTGATGTTGGGCTCGCTGGTGGAGCACGCGGAGGAAAGAAGCGGATCCGGTAAGAGCCACGCGCAGCGGAATGATCTGTTATTCGCGCGTGCCTTTTTTCCCCCGAGCGCGCGCGAGCAAGTTTTCACCATGGAAACGCTACTGTTTGTGCTGTTGTCGTGCTAACTGTCCGTTACTCCGGTGTGACTTTTAATTTTCGAGTTGGTTTGGGGAAGATAATATAGGATGTAAATGAACACCACAGCTATCCGGAACAGAGTAAACACACATTGACAGGAAGGTGGGAATAGTTTCTGTGTAAAAAAACAAAACAAACCCGAATTCTTTGTTAATTTTTCTTCTTATTTTGTGTGAGAAAATAAGCCCTCAGTGTGTCTAGGTTCGTTTGGTGTGAAGCTGCCGAGATGGAGCTGTTTGTTTGTTTGTTTGTTTTAAAGAAAGCTAAGCTAAACGGACTTTATTCTGAACATTAGATCCATCCGGCCTGCTTTTTGTGACTTAAAGCACATCCAATGTGGTAAATGTAAAAGAAACACAAAAAAGAGCTAGGAGTAAGATGGTTGTGGTTGTTAATGGGATGATTCTGTTTGTAAACGACTCAGTGGCACGAGCGCTTTGGGAACCGATTCAGTTGTTCAAATGAACCACAAACAGCACTGGGGTTCAAATAAACTCCTGGTACTGCGTCTTCTAGCAAAGCTATACATTTACAGCCTTATTTAAAATAAATGAAATTAGTTTAAAAAAATTTATTAACCCACAAGAACCCAGAGCCAGTTCACCTTAAAGGAAATTTCTAAAGACAAAATGGACCACATGGAATACTTTGCTGCACTTTTTCTTTACATTCAACCCCCAAAGTTTATCATATGTCTCTTAGGGACTTCCTGAGTTAAAGTGAAGGATAAACCTTTATAAGGAGCTTTCCACACCATATAAAGGGTGTGTGACACATATGTCACCATGGGCCTTTTATGGGTTAAATCAAACTTCTGTAAACTGGACACATTTCGTGTAAATGAAATGATGAACCTTTGCCTTTCGTTTAACCTGCTCGTGCACGGTTTACATCTCCTCTCGTCTCCACACGCACCCTCATCTCTCTCTCTTTCTCTCTGCTGGTGTGCATCGTGCTGTCTAGCTATCATCCAGAAAAATAGCAGCAGCCGCATACCAGCATCTTAATCTGTCGATGATGTCCACGTCTGTTCAGCGTTTTTCTGGACTATTTATTTATTTATTTGTTTATTTTTGACATCCGGAAGGATAGAGACGAGAGACAGGTTTGCATCCTTTATGCTAAGTGCCTGATTGCATGATGCTTACTTTCTGTACAGACTTTAAAGTTTTGAAAAGATGTTATCGAAAACTACACAGGGTTTGTTTCATTTGTGTGAACAGATTGGTGTGGCATTGCAGGGCTGGACCTCTGGGAGATCTTGTGGGCGTTTGTGCGGGCCAGTGGTAGGATGGTATGACTGATGTGAAAAATGCAGTGGATCCTCAGCTTGCGAATGCGTTGGATGGCGAACAAATCGACGTACGGACTAAATTCCCAAGCAGATTTTGTACCGACCGGGAAACAAATCCTTGACAAACGTACAGGCAGCCAACCCACGCTTCGTGGCACAAACCTTAAGTTCCGGTTAAGCACTTGTGGTGTGAACGTGTTCAATGCATTTTTTTCATTGTTTCTCTGAATTTTTGCTCTATATGCCTTCATTATGGGTCCCAAGAAAGTGGAAATGGTAGTGAGAGTAAGAAGCCTAAGCGTATAACAGTTGAAATAAAGAAATAATCGCAAAACGTGAGAACTGCCACCGCTGCCACTGCTACGTGTCCACCACGAAGGTAACGTGCATTAAAATCATCTGCCCTGCCAATCACGTCATAGCAGCCCAATGTCTAAAATCTTGCAGGTACAGGCCAAGAGCTTCAGTTAATGTTCACATCGTCAAACATCTGAATAGGGGAAAAGTGCGATCTGTATGACTTTGAATTTCGTGGTATGGATGTTTGTGTGAGATGGGCTGGACTGAGTATTTCAGAAACTGCTGATCTCCTGGGAACAGTCTCGAGAGGATATGGAGAATGGTGTGAAAAACCACAGAAAAAATATTGTCTGAGCCGAGGCTCCGCTGGCTGAAAAATTTTGTTGATATGAGAAATCAGAGGAGGAGGATCAGGCTTGTTTGAGCTGACAGGACGGATATAGTAACTCTAATAATCAGTAAGCTCTTGACCACACGAATGGGGGACTGGATAACTGAGCAGGTGTAAATGGGGATATATGAAGGGAAATCAAAAAGTAAAGGCAAAATACATTTAACGGCTTTAATAGATGTAACTGAGAGAAACTGAACTGATCACTTTTTCACAGAGTCCCCATGCAGGACGACGTATTTGTCGTATCGTTCAAAGCCAGGTGAGCACCGCTTACTTTACTTCATCATCAGAGGTGAACCTGCGAGCGCACAGCGCCTCCTTCAGTGGACCGAAGATGTGATAATGGCTCTGGACCAGATCCGAGCTGTGAGGAGGACGTGGGAGACGTCGGAACCCGAGCCGTTGCACTCTCTCTACTGTCTCTGCTGCTGTATGAGGACGTGCATTGTCATGGTGCAGCAAGACTGTTTTAGACAGCGTTCCTCTTCTTTTGCTCTGAATTGCAGGTTTAAGTTTATTTCACAGCAATGCACAGGAATTTACACTGGGCACTGTTTTCTCATGTGTTTGGAAATGCACCAGAATAGGAACCTTCATGTCCCAAAAGAACATTCAGACTGAAGAACATCAGTCCCAGAAGAGACTGACTTTTGGATTTCTTCTTCGCTGGAGAAGATGGATGCCTCCACGCCATGCTTTGTCTTTTGCTCTCTGGGATATCATGAAATTTGAAACGATACCATAGTTGTTTTGAATACTACTGCATATGTAATCCTAGTAAAGTATAAAATTCCGAGCAAGCTGTGATGGTAAATCTGGCAGGTTTGAGAGTGTGTGAATTGGGATTATTTTTGTTTTGCATGATCTCCCTATATCTGTGTGGGTCTTTTCTGGGTTCTCTGATTTCCTCCCGCCTCCAAAAAAAACCATTCCCTGCAAAGGACTGATGACTAAATTGCACCTAGGTGTGAATGAGTGAGTGGATGAGTGTGCACAGTGCTATTCGATGGCCTCACATCTTATCCTGAGCGTATTCCCTCCTTGTGCCCAGTGTTCCCGGGTTAGGCTCCAGATCCACTCACCCCTGTCCAGGATAAAGATGTCCCTCAAGATGACTGAAGGAATAAGAAACGGGGCACGTTTGCATGTGTCTTGTGCTGTGTCTCACCCTGAAGGTTCATGTTGCAGGAATTAAGGCAGGTACAATGATGACAACTGTCTACAGCATGTACAAATAACCTAATTTTTGGTTTTATTAATAGACACATTTTCAGTCTGCGAAGCTGATTAACCTATTTTTCAGGCTCTGTTCTCCTGCTGTACATTGTCATGATAATTGTATAATGACTACTCCGTATCTACGGGTTCTTATTAGGCACCATTTTGACCGAAAAGGAATGAAATTATGTTTTTTTCCTGCCATAGGGAATTAAAAGGCAAGTCACTTAATTCGCACCCACCCTCTGGCAGAGCAAACAGTATTTCTGTGCTCACATTCAGTAAAAACTGGCGTTCTGCTCTTCTGTTCTCCGACACTGTGTCATTGTACTACAACAGCCCGACGTAATGCTACGGATCGTAACCGACGTCCCATCCGTTTTCTAAATGAAGTTCTACTTTGCAGATATGATTAATATGATCAAACAGTTTTTTTTTAAATACAAATTTGTGAAAATAAAGATGACGTAAAATTCAACGCCACGTCATTTTATTAGCTAAACATTTCATGCATTTTGACCAACTAACACTCCTGCGTGTGATTGTATTCACTATGAAGGATATGTAACAAACAAACTTCCCGTACAGTGTCTTCTGAACGGAGCAGATTTCATCTCCCCAAACCGTTCGAACTCTTAATTGGCGTGGTTAGAAATGACATGCAGCAAGCCTCGTTTTCTGTTTGAGACACGCATGATGGTCATTTGATCTCATGATCTGTCGTATCATGAATTTATACGATGCGTATCCAAAACTTGAAAAAGTCACGGTGGATTTGCGCACTGCTTCCTAAAGTGTGTTTGGTATGGATGAATCTGGTTTGTTGTCATCAATCACACAAGTTCATTTTGTCATGTTTTTTTTTTCCCCCTTCCAATTTGATCTGCAATGCTTTCATCAGAAGTACGGTGTAGTGCTGGGTAAATAATGGGGTGTTTATTAGCCTGACAAGCCTAGATTCAGTAGGCAGCATTAGCTACAGTGTGGACGAATGACAATTATGAATGTGGTGACTTTGTCTTTTTTTCTCTTGATGGACATATTTTGCTGTGAGCATTTTTCAGATAAAGATGGCAAGCAGCCACTGGGTCTCTGTCTGCCTCTCTCTCTCTCTCTCTCTCTCTCTCTCTCTCTCTGGTGTCTGGGCTGACGCATGGTTATGAAGTTCTTGTGGAGCCAGAGGCATGAGGAAATTAATCATTGTGGGGGAAAAAGTGTCGTCCGGGTTCGGGTGATGAACGTGACGAACAGCGATACTTGCTGCCGTTATAACTGCAATTGGAGCGTCTCCTCTTTCCCCTTTACAGAAATAACTGATGGAAACATTTATGTAGTCGTTTTCTGTCACATTAGCTGCCCTTCATTTGAGGCGTTGTTTGAAGAAGCCAATTGTTGCTTTCTAGTGCTCTAAAAGCTTGTGTGCGTGTGTGTTTGTGCGTTTTGGGGCCAGCAGTCAGGAAGTCACTTTACAAAGCAACAAGACACAACAACAAAAACAAAGTTGTTGGATATGGACTTGCTAATTATGTACCTTTTGATGGTTGAGCCACCAAACCAGACACACACACACACACACACACACAAGCTGCATGCCTGCAGTGCCACCAGGAACCCGGCGCCATGATCACAGGACAGACTCAACCTCCGACCCAAGCAGCTTCCTGGTGACTTTCCAGCTCCTAAAGCAGTAACAGTTGAAAGACCCAATTAAGTAGCAGATCGTCTGTGATTAGTCTAGTGAAGTGTCTGGTGTGTGGAGTTTCTTGTCTGGCTTAGCAAGTGCTGTTTCGAAACACAGGTTGCAGTCCGCATAAGTGCGTTCGTGTGAGTGTCAGCTGAGATCTGAGCAAAAAAAGAAATCTGAGCAAACTTGTGACTGCTCGACATTTCCCCCTTTTCAACACTCGGTACTAATTGCACATCCGCTCAGTGATATGAGGGCATTGTGGTGGTTCAGGAGTTCCTCACTAATTCCTTTGGCCAGATTTACGAGGGTTTATTTGAGGCAGTTCATGTTTTTTGTTCTATTCACGTCTCCCGTGGTCTCAGATTTTATTATAATATAAATAAACAAACAAACAGAAGTACTGATAAACAGTATGTTACTACAGCTTTCTTACAGATGATGTACAGAGCAGCCATCTTGGTTTTTGGTGTCGGGGTTGGTGAGCTTCGTCTGATTTTCCGAGTCAGAAATCCGAATTCAGGCGAATTCAGGCATTCTAGATGCCTTGCCGACTTCCCAGCTGAAACAGAACTCGCCTTAAAAGCTGTGCGCATGGCTTATTTTGTACATGTGGTGTATCGAATGCACTTTTTTTTTTTTTGGCAGATTCAGTACTCTAACTAAGTCTAACTTCAGTACTAACTTTTGTTCCCAAGCTGTCAGTCATCAGTCATAACTTATCAGTAAGTTTAAGGTGTACGTGGACTGTAGGTTCCTCCTGCAACGTCAGCTGCTTCCATGAATATCTTCTGCATGAAACACGATTTACCTAAAATCACTGCGTTTACTTATGAATAAATCTATACAGCATTTGAGATGACCGTGTGTCACTGTGTGTCACCACGCCTATAATAATACACAACCTTAAAAGAATGAAGTGAGATCACTGACTTTTATATGAGAGCACGGACACCAAGTTAAACCAAGCAAAAACAGTGCGTATGCACTGCGTTTCAGTGGGAGTGCACGCTTCTCACGCCATGCTCTTTGCAAGAAACCTGCTCACTTTTCTCCGGTGTGCTGCGTTTCATATGCGCAGTGTATTTTCTGCGCTCTTGTGGCACTGTTTTTCCTTGTTTTCCTTGATTGCGCACACCTGTAGTGTCTGTTTTACTTGGTTTAACATCGTATCTGCGCTCTCTTATAAAAGACGGCAATCTCGTCCCAGATCACGCAAAGCAGATGTGGAACGCAGCGCTGTTCTTCAGTACAAAAAGTTGCATCGTGACTGCGTGAGCGCCCCGCAGGAGTGGATTGTTTAGTGCAGTGTGAGCGCAGAGCGGTGGGAGAGTGGGGAGAGCAGACCATTGCTCCCTGGACAGTTCGGGCCAGTTAAACCGAGTGTGAGTACACCTGAAGTGCACCAGTACACCAGACCTTCAAACAGCTGCTTAAAATCTGTGAGGTTCCTCTTGCTGCTGAGCAAAGCTACTGCTGTTCGTCTGGAGCTAACACACTAATACGCATGAGTTTTGGGGGCATGAAAAGCGGCCTGCTTCAAGACTTGAGATGAAGGGGTAATTAATTTTTGGGTATCCTGGAGAAGAGCACTAGAATAAGATAGGAAAATATTAGAAAAATAGAAAAAATAGGAAATAATTTGTCACCGGAATGTTGGAGAACTCACAAACATCATCTTGCCTAACACAGTGGTTAAGATTCTATCTTTGTGTGTGTGTGTGTGTGTGTGTGTGTGTGTGTGTGTGTGTGTGTGTGTGTGTGTGTGTGTGTGTGTGTGTGTTGGTGACTGCATTGTGCATGACAGCTGCATAAGGCTGTATGCCGCACCACCTGCCCTTTGCTGTAGTAGACTTCCTCCAGCAGCCGTCACACTGCCACCCTCCTGTTGGAGCTGAGGACGGAGTCAGCAGGAGGCGACCCCAAGGTCTCGCAGCTAATGTTTCAGCACCATGGCCCCTCTGTTTCTCTCTGGCTGACAGAGGGGACTGCGCCCTCCATACGCCTAAACACACACATACACACGCGCACACACCCTTTAACCAAACGACCTTCACAGCCTCAAGTGTTTGATGCCTGAGCATCCGGCCTCAAAAGTGCGTTTGTGTGTGTGTGTGTGTGTGTGTGTGTGTGTGTGTGTGTGTTTGAGAGAGAAGCCAAAGAATCCAACTTTGGCTCAGATTTAAAGAGATGGGTGTTGCTTACGTACATACACGCACACACCACATGCGTCAAACCAGTGGCGCTGATTTGTGGCTAACAGTGCGCTTCTGTTTAAGGCACGAGTGGACACGAAACACACAAACAAATAACACACACACACATGAATAGAGGGCTGAGTGAGGGAGCAGGTACAGCACCTCTCTCTCCGATTCCTTTGGGATCCTTCAGTATGAAAGAAGGCACTGTTACCTCATCAGCATTTTTCTCTGTGTGTATATTGCATGTGTGCGTGTGCGTGTGCGTGTGCGTGTGTGTGTGTGTGCAAGGCCGCCTGTTCATTCATATCCAGGTACACTTCCAAAGCGAAGCACTATATGACTAGGCTTGTAGATACCTGGCTCACACAGCAAATAGAAACACGTGAAATATTCACCCTCCGTATAGGTGAACTGCTTGGAGCGCAATGGAACACAATTTTTCTGCCACAGTGTAAGGAATGTCTGAGTTATAACTTACGCTGTCATGCAGCGTTGCCTTGTTGCGGTTAAATAGTTTCTTGAAGCAATTACAGTGCCCTGAAAAAGTATTTGCCCCCTTCCTCAGTTCCAGTATTTTTGTTTCTTAATAACACTTAGTTTCTGATCTCCAAACAAATTTAGCTTAAGTAAACCCAGTACTCGGGTGTCAAGCGGGGAAGTAAAACTATTTTCTAGAGAAGAGTGGGCCAAAATGTCTCAACAGCGATGTGAAAGATTGATCTGTTATCGGAAGCGGTTGATTGCAGTTGTTGCTGCTAAATGTGGCTCAACCAAGTATTAAGCTTAGGGGGCAATTACTTTTCCACACAGGTGATATAGGTTTTTGAGGAGATTTTGTTCTGCATTAAATCACAAAATGACTTAAAAACTGTGTGTTCGGTTTACGCAGGTTGTCTTTTGTCTTGTACTACGTTTGTTTGGAGATCAGAAACAGTTAAATGTCAGTAATAAACAAAAATAGAGGAATTAAGCAATGGGCAAATACTTTTCCACAGCATTGTATACAAGCATGTGTAATGAAACACGCGTCAGAGGTCTTTCAAGGCTTTTAGTGTGCCTATTTTATAGTTTAACGATAGTGAACCTGTGAGTTCACTCCCGGTTGTCCTTTCTATCCTGTCACATGACACCTGCTTACCTGCTTTTCTTTACTTTGTTTCAGTACTGGTATAATTCACACTTTATTATAATTTTTTTTTATCCCACCAACACACTGTATACATGTTTTAACTTGGTAAACCCATTTCATTTCGCTCTTCCATCTTAAGCTTCAGTTTATACGCGGGAGAATCAAAAAGTAAAGGCAATTTTAAAATTATGCAATAACCCGGAGAGCATGGAGTGGAGTCGTCTGCCTTCTCCAGCAAAGAAATTCAAACGTCAGCCCTCCCACAAGAAAATCATGTTAACGTTCTTTTGGGACATGAAGGTTCCTATTCTGGTGCATTTCCAAGCGCATGGGCAAACAGTGAACAGTGTAAATTACTGTGCATTGCTTTGAAATGACCTTAAACCTGCAATTCGCAGGAAAAGAAGAGGAATGCTGCCCAAAACAGTCTTGCTGCACCATGATCATGCAAGTCCTCATACAGAAGAGACAGTAGAGACAGTGCGACAGCTCGGGTTCCAACATCTTCTACATCCTCCTTACAGCTCGGATCTGGTACCGAGCCATTATCACATCTTTGGTCCACTGAAGGAGATGCTGTGCGGTCGCAGATTCACCTCTGATGATGAAGTAAAGGAAGCGGCGCTCACCTGGCTTCGGGAGTAGACAAAAGCATCTTCTCTGCGGGAATCCAGACGCTAGTTGAACGATGGAACAAATGCGTCATCTTGCATGGGGACTGTGTGGAAAAGTGACATGCTCGATTTCTCACAGTTACTTCTACTTCTAAAACGGTTAAATGTATTTTGCCTTTACTTTTTGATTCCCCCCGTACTCCAGAGCTACTTCTGAGAGACATCCTGGTTAAACTTCGACAGCCCAGAGCACTCAGTTTTTTAGCACAGTAGGAGACGCTTAACTCTCTAACGAACAGCAGGCTATGTGATGTGAAAGTGTACATTTTATTGTTGCACATTGAAGTAAAACAGCAGTGTGCCAACTGGGATGAGCGTTGCCGTTTTTCTTTCTTTTTTTTTTCCCGCAGCCCTTTCTGAGGAAGATTATCCTGAATCTCATCTTCTAATGGAAGCATGATTCACGTCAGAGTTTGATTCAAGTGGGTAGCTTGTACAACTCTCCTCCAACTTCTCCCCGTTTATCCTGTAAACACTGAATTGTGTGATACAACTCTACTGAGTTTTAAGACTCCAAACGGCAAACCTCTTTGTGTGTTCAGCCACAAATTAAAACACGTGTAGAAAATATTAAGAAAGTGAAATGATCGGTCATCTTCGCTAATCAGTTAATAACATAGTTTCGTTATTTAAACCACTGAGGACATAGTATTGTAAAAAAAAAAAAAAGTATTGGTAAATCTTTGGTATCTGTATCGTTATCAAAGTTAAACATGCCACATTACAAAAATGACACTGATGCTGGGGAGTTCCTTCTGTTTTCTCTCCTTATCCTCCTCCATCTTGGTCACCTCCACAGTCTCCTAGTCCACCTTCTTCTTCGCTTCATTCTCATCTCCTCTGCTTTCTTCGCGATCAAACCAGTTCGTTTTGCACGCTTACCTAGGTATTTGTTTATTGAACCCGACACACTGCTCAGCAGCTGCCAGGGAGCTATTTAGTTAAAAAAAATCCACCCAGTAACACATTCAGATACACTCGACGTGGATAATGCGTGTAAACAAAATTAATGCTCTTGCGTGCTCTCTCTCTCTCTCACTCTCTCTCACACACACACACACACACACACACATACACACACTCACATGCGTCTTATTGATCGGAGACATTTCTCAGATCAGAGTGATGGAGTCTCACATATAGACATCGCTAATCAACTGTGTTACCACAGTGAAAAGGACTCTGATGGAATCAATACTCGTGTGTGTGTGTGCGTGTGTGAAGCTGATGGCGGTGGCAGATAATCAGGGTGTAATGAACTGAGGGTGCCAAGGTTGATTAAAACTAAGCTTTTGGGGTTTGTTGTGTCCTTAGAATCAGTCTAATCCCTTAATCTGTGTGTGTGTGTGTGTGTGTGTGTGTGTGTGTGTGTGCGCGCATACGCATCTTTTTTTTTGTTGTTGTTTGTTTTTACACCTTTGTGAGAGAGACACGATGATGATGACCACTTCATGACCGCTGAACATATAATGACTAGCATGGCCTCAGTGCCTGCATAAATTTAGGTCAGTATCAGAAAAGCTGTGTGTGTATCTCTGGACTGGAATGCAGACCGATTATGGAAAGTAAGATGTTTATTTATATGTTGCAGATATGCAGCAGTTAGAGACGTGACATCAGACGGACACTCTTTCTTCAGCTCTTGTCACTAAAAATGAGAGCATCATGGCCGCTCGGTTGCGGTGCATACGCAAGGTAAAAGTACAATAAGGAAAATATGTGTTTAGGTACAAACAAAGGTGAAACTACACAGCTTTGGTATTTTGGATATAATGTATAAGTTCAGTATAATCTCTAAGTTTAAGGCATTTTTACACCACTGTTTCACATGAACGCTTTGCATAAAACTCTATTAATGATTAAAGCAGTTGTGATTGAATTAGCTTATTATGGTCAATTATTCTATTATAAAAGTACGGGTTTGCGTCAGCCCCAGTGTTACTCATCATCCCCACGATTCATAGCTGTCATGTGATGGAGAAGAACCAACAAATTCAACACACATTTTTTCCCCCTCTGGAGTTGTAATTTACGTCCGCATTTTGAATGACTGTTATGCAGAAATGTCAGCTTGGTGGATGAAAGTGTGAGATTAATTTGATCAAAAGTCCAAGTGGGCAAAACCAGGCAGGGGGTTTCCCCGCGTGCTGCATCCAAAAGGAAAAGAAAGAGATCGTGTGTTCGAATCCCAGCGATGCTGCAGACATCCTGAGAGCCAAGAGAGCTGAACTGACCATGCGCTCTGAGTCGGGGGGACGGTATACTCTCTCTCCCCGTCAATCAAAGCAATTCCAGCCTATCATTGGAGTCTGTGAGCTCATGTATGTAGTATCTGTGTGAGTACATAATGCTTCTCTCTATAGTGTATTTCAGGAAATGTGATTGAGGAGATTTGATGTAATTGAGTTGTTTAAGTAGAGAGATTGAGGAAGAAGTAATTGTTTTAGAAAAAAGATGAGTGTGAGCATTGTAATGTCGGATGGCAAACAAATCGACGTACGAACTAAATTCCCGAACAGATTTTGTACCGACCGGCGAACAAATCCCCGACTGATGTACAAGAAGCCAACCCATGCTTCACAGCACAAACATTCAGTTCTGGTCAAGCACTCGTGGTGTGAACGTGTTCGACCCATTTTTTCGTTGTGTTTCTCTGCATTTTTGCTCTAATAAGCTTCATTATGGGTCCCAAGAAAGTGAAAAGTGGAAATGGTAGTGAGAGTAAGAAGCCTAAGCGTATAACAGT
>JAQMCW010000008.1:3828068-3843893 GCA_030068335.1 Chrysichthys cranchii | reverse complement strand
GATACACACTAAATAAAGCTTATGTTTTGGGAGAAAAGATTAGACATGACATGCAAGGTAAAACATTTGTGGCATCTGGTATATATATATCTGTCACTTGCAATTTTGACCATTTCTAACCTTCTGACTCCTGAGCAATTTCGTCACACCGAGAACGAATCGAGAGATGTTTGTGATAATAAGCGTCTGCAGAGCCGGGAAAAAAAGTGTAATTAACGTGGTGCTGAGGATTATCTCATTCAGCACATCTGTAGGAAGCACAATGGAAGGAGCGGACATGGAGAGTGGGGGAAAAACTGATGAAAGGCATGAGAATGAGAGAGAGATGAGGATGTAGGAGAGGGGGGAAACTCCAGAAAGAAACATTTGATTTCAGCACGTCGTGTTCCTTTACTTCACCTGATTTACTTCCCCACTTATCCTACCAGGGCCTGTTTGAAAAGAGGTATGCTAATGTAACAGTGGGTGCCAGATTTGACCCATCGTACCTTGCTGTTATTACCCCCACCCACACACACTCAGACACACACACACTCAGACACACACACACACACACACACACACACACATACATACATATCACAGGTGCACACACACACAGTTATTTAGATGGAATCAAGCACCGTGAAAGGAGAAAATAAAACCAGCTAATTTCCCCATATGTTCAGGTTAAAAGGCAGAAAGATACAGAGAGAGAGGGGGAGAGAGAGATGCTGATGATTTCACCCCTCCCTTCTCGTTCCATTCCTCCTCAGCGGATGAGTAGAGGGAGCAGTGCTGAGCTCATGTGGCGTTCCTTTGCGCCGCTGCACGAGAGCGCACGTCACTGAAGAGGAGCGAGTGCCGAAAAGTCATATAGTGTTTACTGTGATTTGTTTGGGGGGAGAGAAAAAACAAACAAACCAAGGACTGATTTAAAGACTTCCACAGACATGTTGATTGGTAAGTCGCAAACTGAACAGTGTTGCATTGATGTTTGTGTGTGTGTCTGCAGTGTCACAAGATGTGTTTTACAGATACAGACCTTTTCAGTGAACGCTCAAAGATGCCTAATGATGTACATTATGAAGAGAAATTCTTCTATGTAAGACGTCCTTTTCATGGTTGCACCTCGGTGACAAGTGTGTATCCTAATGCCTAAGAGGCTCTGCCCTCTGAGATCTTTTTACGATGCATTTCATTTGCAGAATTTAGCATGTACATGGACGTTGCATGTTTGTCGAGTTCTTGTTCAAATGTCTGCTTGCTTGGACAAGGTCTCGCTAGCCGTGACACTACGTACGTCGCAGTAAAACCCTGGCCTCGGTGAAGCCCACTTTCTTTCCTTACTGCGGATCTGCAGTGTGTTTCTGAGGCTGCAGGTACGAACGCGTGCCATCTGGGTGGCATCAGAGCGACCGTCTGTGGACTGACTTTGTGTCATTTAGAGGGCATCGTGTGCATGTGTGTGTATCAGTATGCGTGTGTGTGTGTGTGTGTGTGTGTGTGTGTGTGTGTGTGTGTGTGAGAAAAACCGGACACTCCATATGAATCCTTTAATGAGTGGAGGTGATGAGTCGGAGCTGTAATGGGAGCAGGTGCGTTCCCTCTTAGCTGACCTCCGCTGCACGCTTATGGATGGGCGAGCGAATAAACCGGAGAGCGGAGAAGAAAGGTGTGTTGTTCTAGATGAGAACTGGACAGCACGCCTGAGAGCATAGGAATGGCATTTAACATGCAACTAAATCTGTGTGTGTGTGTGTGTGTGTGTGTGTGTGTTTCTCGGTGATTCTCTTGCTTTAACAAATCTTGCTTTCCGTCCTCCTTTTGGTGCAGTAGGATGTGTATTGAATGTTGAACATTATGAACACCTGCATCATTTTATTTCAGTGCTGTGGCCTGCTAATTATTTAGGGTTTTTTTTTGTTGCGCTATAATAAGCGGTTTGTCTTGTGCCCCATGTGATGTCGCATTTTTAAATGCGAGTGATTTTTAGCCTATATTTTAAAGAAAAAATGTTTAAATGTGTATACATTTAAAAACTACATTATATATATATATATATGTGTGTGTGTGTGTGTGTGTGTGTGTGTGTATATATGTATATGTACATATGTGTGTGTATGTATAAATATGTGTGTGTTTGTGTGTTTTTTTATTATTATTATTATTATTATTATTATTATTATTATTATTATTTAAACTTACTCTTTTTAATAGCCTTCAACCCGCAGTAGGCCTAGAAAGCGCTTTCCATTTGCTCTAAGAGGCCCGTGTGTATCTCAGTGCTGTTGGTCAGTGTGCTTTTGCGGTGCTATGCGGGTTTGGCCTCGTGCCGCTGCGGGTCAAACGGCGCCGCAAGAGCTGGGATTCAGCGAAGCGGAAAATTAAAAATGATCTCGGATTGATTCCGCCCCCCCCCAAAATGCTTCATCGATACGAAACTCCTGATTTGGGCTATTTGTGCAGGATTTATTCATCTTTAGCGCCCATTAATCGATGCGTTTCTGCGCTCATCTCCAGTGGATTTATTAAAAGCGAGTCTCTGCCGCATTTCCCCGACAAATACCAACGCTCGAATTGAACTCGTTGTTTCTGTCATTTTTTATCGTTTCTTAAATGAGTTATAATCTTTATAGAGTGATCCATGTATGCCGACTATTGTTTATATATATTTTATTTGCATTTCTTTGTAAATTAACATTAAAAAATGGTAAAATGGCGACTTTTTCGTTTCCACGCGTTATTGCGAAATTATTGCTGATGGCCTGGGATGCGGATATTTTGTGCGTTTGGTTCAAAGAAATCAGATTAGAAATACAGTATGATTGTAACGTTATCAGTGGGCAGGCTCGGGCTGTGTGAGCTGGCTTTCCTACAAGGTCGGTTTTTTCTTTTTTTTTTTTTTGAACACCCTACTTTAAGGTTTCCACGACCTGCCCTTAGGTGAAAACATGTACAGAGGAAATGAGTACAGGTTACTGCACATACAAGACATTATGCATGTGTAGAGTTCACCTGAAACAGGAGAGAATATCACAGAAGTAGTTTCATAGAAATGTATAGAAATACAGGCTATTAATGACTTTGTCTGTAAATATACACAGCCCATTTCCTCCAAGGTGAATATGCTCACCAGCTTAATTATGTAGGTGTGATCTCCTTTCTGAATTTCTCCATTTCTAAATCCTAAAGCTTACAGAGGTATGTGAGAGACACTGGGGGAAGGGGGATTCAAATCATTAATGAAATAATAATAATAATTGTTAAAATAATAATATACTTTTTAAACACTGAAGAAATCCAAATAATTCTAATTTTGGGAATTTGTGTCGAGACGATGGTGGAGATACTGAGCACTTTGCTGGGAATAAAAGCCATTTTTGAAATTTTCTCCCATGATGCTGGGTTTATGGGGCGCGCTGTACATTCCTTCATGTCGTAATACAGTAGAAGGCTGCGCTAACACACACTCACACACACACGCTCTGCGTGTGAAATCGCATCAGTGCAGTCATGCCGCAGTGCAAATCTGCCTGTTTTGTGAGATAAAGCTCATGTGTGTGGGAGGTGCATGCGCTCTGTGTGTGTATGTGTTGGTCTGTGTTTTTGGGTCTGAGTTTGTGGTTCCTTACATCCCGTTGTAGGTTCGTGGGATGTGTGGAGAAACAGAAGGGTAGAGAGAAGGACAGAAGAGGCAGGAATGACGAAAGCGGCGCTGCGGTTATTTCTAATTCGAGTATTTAGGGCTGAGAGGGAGGCGGAGTGTAGGAGAGGTTTGGGGGTCATGATTCAAGGTCACTGCGTCTGGATATAGCACCGGTCGTTTCGCAGTCATTATGTCCTGTTTAGGTCAAAATTGGCTAAAAGATAATTTTAAAAAAAGATGTTTCTGTTAGAGAAACTGTCTTCTTGTAATTTTGACCTCCTAGTCAAAAGGCAAAATGTTAAAAAGACAGAACATTTATTCGAGGTCATTCTAATCACCATCACATTAACACACATACACACACCTGCCATCAGGAGGATTTTTATTTGTTTTTTAATTGTTTGTGTCTTTTTTTTTTTTTTTTATCATTTTCCATAAATTGTTTCTAAAGCTATTCATTGGAAGGAGGATATATCTGTGTTTTATATCAAATCAGAAGTGCATCCTTTCCAGACCTCATAGTTTCACCTGCATTTTAGACCATTTCCAGCTCTCCTGAAATTGGAGCTGTCTTTATCCAGTCTTATGGTCACGTACAGTCATTATGAGGGAATATTTTCAGTATTTTTAGCAGAATAAATATTCTGGCTTAAAAAAAGATCATTTTGATTTTATCTTTTAATTGTTCTGGGTGAACAGCTTACCGGGGGGGTTCTTAATTTAAATGCATTTTCTGTTTGCTTTAATTTCTATGTAAAGACAGATTTCTTTTCTTTCTTTCTTTTTTAATTAACTGTAGCATGAGAGTAGGTAAGTTAATGATACTACTTCATTATATAATAATCAGATCATTATAATAAGCTTAATTAATGTATTTATTTTTATTACTTTTTATTTTATTTTTATTTTGCCGCCCTGGAATAGCAGCCATCCTAGTTTCAGAGTCCCGACTATGTACAATTACAATAAAGGCATTAATTAATTAATTCATTCATTCATTCATTCATTCATTCATTTTTCATTCTTATAAAAATTTCTATCTTAAGATAGAAATTAAGATTTAAAAATGTATTTGCTAAAGCTGAGAAGGTTGTGTTTTTATACCAAGTATATGTTGTACTGAGTATTTAAATACCTTTAGTATTTATTAAAGCATTAACAATCTTAGAGGACATGTGCACTGCGTGTCTTCTTGTCTTTTTATAATTACTATGCAACTAAAATACTGCATCTCAGAAAATAATTGCATATCACATATCACATTACTGATTTTAAAAAAACATTTTAGAAATGGAACCTTTTTTGAATTGAATCTGTGGGAAATATAATGCAAATGAGTTTAGATGACTGTGTGTGTGTGTGTGCGTGCGTGCGTGCGTGTGTGTGTTTGTGAGTGAGAGAAAGAGAGAGAGCCTTGCTTGTAGAACAGAGTGATTGACAGCACAAGTCATTATAACAAAATGACAGTGTGAGCTTGATTAGCCTGTCAGGTCTCTGAAGTGTGTGTGTATATATATATATATGTGTGTGCGTGTGTGCGTGTGTGGGAGAGAGACAAGTAGGTGCAACATATGCTGGACTCAGCAGGGGTTATGATTGCCTTGAAATGGCCATCATTGTAAGATGTGTCTGTCTGTCCCAGTTTAGCTTTGATTCCTTGGTGTGAGCGTGTGTGTGTGTGTGAGCGTGTGTGAGCGTGTGTGTGTGTGTGTGTGTGTGTGTGTGTGTGTCACTGGGTGTCATCAGACATATTTTGCACTTGACTCTGTGACCCTCATGAGAGAGAGATTAGTGAAACACTAATGATTCATGTCCTGATACAGTGTCTACCTCACAACCTTCCTCCATGTTCATGTTATTATTAGTAGGAGTAGTAGTAATAGTGTTAGTGTTAGTATTAGTATTACTGTAATGATGGATGAATGAATTGGCAAACACTTTATTTATTGATACATACAGGAACATGTGTGAGTGTATCGGAGATGAGTGAAGTGTGACACTGCACTACTACTACATACTACACTACATTATACTACACTGTACTACACTACATTTCAAGGTACTACACTATATTACACAAGTTGCTTTGTCACACTACAGTACAATATACTACGTTATACTAATATAACTATTATAACATAATACACTATACTACACCATAATACACTATAATACATTGTGTTACGCTATAAGACACAATATACTTTATTACACTCCAATCAAGTATAGTATATTACACAACACTGTACACTATACTACATGTAATAATGCACAATAACAATAATACACGATGGTACACTATATTACACAAACACAACATTACACTAATATTAACAATTTACTACACTACAGTACACTATACTACACTATAAACTGTACAACAACGTCATACACTATACTACACTGTATCACACTGTATTATACTATAGGGGCCCAAAAAATGTATACATGCTTCAACAGTGGTTATCTATGCCCATTTTTTAAAATCCAAATTGGATTATGCCATGAGTGTGGAGAGATATGAAGAGATGTGTAGACAGTAATGCAGCTTTTATGCAGACATTTTTCCTGCTCAACTGTGTATGCATTTTTGGGCCCCTTTATGTTTGACAACAATATACTTTATTTCGCTACAGTACACTATACTACACCATAAACTATACTACACCTTAGTACACTATATGACACTATATTACCCTGTATTACACCATATTACACAACAATATACTTTATTATACTACAGTATATATACACACTATAAGCTATACACCATAACACACCATAATATGCTATAAACTATACTACACCATAATATACTATACTACACTATAGACTATACTGCACCATACTACACTATAAACTATACTACACCATACTACACTATAGTGTATACTACGCAATGCTACACTATACTTCACTATAAAGTACACTACACTGTACTACATTATAAAGTATACTACACTATAAATTATACTACACCATAATACACTATTCTACACTAAAACTATACTACACTGTACTACACTATAAAGTATACTACACCATAATACACCATGTTCCACTATAAACTATACTACACCATAATACACCATGCTACACTATAAAGTATACTACACAATGCTGCACTATACTTCACTATAAAGTATACTACACCATAATACACTATACTACACTACAAAGTATAATACACTATACTATAAGATTCTGTTACATTCTTTAATATGACTATTTAATATTTTTTAATATTATGCTTTCCTGAAGAAAAGAGAATTGGTAATGACATTGACTCCTCCCCCACCCCCTCTCTCTTTCGCTCTCTGTCTCTCTCTGTCTCTCTGTCTGTCTCTCTCTCTCTCTCTCTCTGTCTTTGCCTTTGACTTTTTCATGATGTTGGTGTAATATGCTGTGAAAATCACAATGTCTCATCACCTTCCTTCCTTCATCCCTTACATCCTTCCTTGCTTACTTGTTTCCTTCCCTCCATCCTTCTTTCCTTAACTATGTGCATTAATAAATGTGCCATTGGTGGTTTGTAAAATAGGGGAAGCTCAGTTTCTGTACATCCATAAGTAAACATAAATATTTTTTTTTCCAAAATCAGGTTGACAACCTTAGTACCCACAAATAACAGACTGTACTTGCAATTTATTTACAGTGTATATATCACAAATTATTACAATGATAAAATGATGGGCCAGTTGTGTAAAAGTAAATGACTGAGTTCGGTGCACTCTGAGTCTGTTTGGTGGTGATGTGTTTGTTTGAGATTTCAGTTATGCCTATGACCATTTCAGTGACCTCTCCAGTCATCATATGGAGAAGCCATGTGTCTGAGCAGGACAAAAAAAATGCATTCAGCAAGAGTATACTGTACCTATTTCTCAGACACTGAAGTAGGTGCTTATGAAGTAGATGTTTCCGACATGCTGCTGCATCGAGTCAGACACGAGCGAGACTTTTCCGCTGTTCCGGGCCATTTGCTCCTCTGTGTTTTCTAACAGTGTCTCTGCTGTCAGAGTCTTCACTTTGCAGCACTATTGTAACAGAGTCCAAGGGACACCTTAGAGTAAGTGTGTGACCAGTTTGAGCCAGCACAACAAAAATAGTTTTCTCTTGGCCAAGCCTCCATGCGCTGCAGGGAAGGTGACGGCAACATTCAGACAGCGGAGCCCTTTTTCAGCCTGGACTCATTACGCCAGTGACACATACAATGCAGTCTGTACATGTTTAGATCAAAAGTGAACAGGATCGCTGCAGAGAAATTTGGCTTGTTCTATTGTTTAACCCCTTGGGCCAACGTTAAAGCCTGTGAAATGTGAATAACTTGCAGACTGTGTTTTGTTTTTGCCCCCCCCAACGCTGCCCATTTTTTCATCTGTACTGTATGTCATTGTATTATTATTTTATATTTTAAATTTTATTTTATGTTATGTTATATTAAACGGTCCACTATGTAGGATCCAATCACCTGAATGCTCCTCGCTTACCCCTCCCTTTCCAAGCGTGTATTAGAACGCATGGTGGACGTCAGATACTTGTAGTGTACTTTCAAGTACTTCCATACACACTGCCTTGCTTTTTCTGTGATAAGTAATAAGCATAATCCTCCATTTTACAAGATGTAAGTTCTCAAACGTACTTCAAAAACATATTCCTTGTCGTCTTCCTTTCTTCTTCTTCTTCTTCTTCACCATCCTTCTGGTGCTTTCTTCCAGATTCACACTGCTACTTGTAAAAACACAAAACACAGAAGGGGCTCTCTAGAGGTTTTTCCATTCTCTGCTACCGTAGCAGCACAACATGGCAGCTCCGTAGAAACGGACCTGTGGCTTAAGTGATCAAGGTGCTAAACCCATCTCTGAATACTAGGAACTTTCCCTGCATAAATATTGACCAGTATTTTTTTTTAACTTAATAGAATGAACCAAACATAAGATTTTTTTAATGTACATTTCATCAGCAGGTTGATGACAAGAATGTCGCCGGTCGCGCTTGCCCAGTGTCTGCACTTTCATGGGAGCAAACAGCTTTGATCGTGTGTAGTGCACTCTGTAGGACGCAGGCTGCCATTTTGGAATGACTCACTGCTAATGATTAGAGAAAAATGTGAGCGCGGACTCTCAGTACAGGGCAATGATTTTGTAGCCGTTGTTATATTTGCGAGTGACACACACACACACACACACACACACACGCATCACAAATAGAGAGCATCATCACAGTGCGAGATGGACGAGATGATTGGGAGTCATTATTGGCATTTTGAACAGCCAGCTGGTTGGATAATAATCGCCACTGTGTCAAGACGGCCAAATCACAGGCCACAGGGAGAGGAGAGTGGGAGGAGTTACATGCATGAAGTCCTTTTGTTATTCAAATGCATTCAGTTCAGTCTGATACTCGGTGTGATGTTGGAGGCGGAGCTACAAGAAGCAATGAGTTAGAAAGAAGAGGCAGAAAAGATGAATATCCTTCACTTCTCTGCTTAGAGTCTTCTGTTCTCTAATTCTCTCTTCGCTCCACTCTTGTTTGGCTTATTCTTTCATTCTCCATTCTATCATTCTCTCTCTTCTCCCTTCTCACTCTCTTCTCGCTTTTGTCTTTCTCTCTTCTCTCTTTTCTCTCGTCGTCTCCTCTCTCATTCTCACTTCTCTCTTTTCTCTCATCCTCTCTTCTCTTATTCTCTCGTCTTTCTCATTCTCTCTTCTCTCTTTTCTCCATTCTATCACTCTTTGATCTCTCGCTTTTTCTTCTCTCTTTTCTCTCATTCTTTCATTCTCTCTTCTCTCTTTTCTCATTGTTCCTCTCTCTAATTTTCTCTTCCATCTCTCTTTTTTTCTTTATGTTCTCTTTGCTTCTCTCATTTCTTCTTCTCTTCTGTCATTTTTCTTCTAATCTCTATCACTTCTTGTCTACCATGCTCGCTGCCCTTTTTTGTCTCTTTTCCTACTCTCTTCTTTACGTTTCTCTTATTTTTATTCTCTTCTATCATTTTCTGCTATATTCTTCTCTTCTTGTATCTTCTCTCATTTTCTTTTCTCTTTTTACATTTTCTATTTTCTTTTTTTTTTATCTTCTCTTGTTTTCTCCTGTTTCTTCTTCTATTTTCTCTACTCATCTCATCTCATCTTCTCTTCTCTTCGCTTCTCTTTGCTCATCTACTCTTCTCTTCTGTACTTTATACATTTCTGTTCTTCTTTAAGTGTCTCTTTTCTTCTCTAGTCTCCTATAATTTGCTCCTCTTCACATCTCGTCTTGTCTCTACTCGTATTTTCCCTTTGTTTCTTGCTTTCTCTTCTCATCTCTTCAGTGCTGTGTCTTCTGTTTCTCTGCTCTCCTCTCCTCTTTGTGTCTTGGCTCTGGTATAAGAACACACCTTTAGGCTGAGTTGCCTGTGTGCGTCGTGTGCCAGACCGAGCTCTGATTTCTGTGAGGTGTACGAGCTGTGTGAGTTGATCAGCGGAGTGTGTGAAGAGTGGATCAGGTCTCTTGGCTGCATTCAGGCTCACACTGGCTGGAGCTCTGTTTTAAAACCTTTAAGCTTCTCAGTTTGCAGACGGACCGATTGGTCTTCCAGCGGGTCTGAAAAGAGAAGTTCACTCTGCGCTGCTGCTCGGCCTGGAGGTGCAGGAACAACAAGCTTTATGCTTAAGCAGTGCTGAGCAATTGTAACAGAGCCATAATCTCAGGAACAGAGAATTACTCATCACACCACCAAGGTTGATTTTTACCCTCATTAAAAATGACACCATGTCTGAATAGGGATGAATGTGTGTGTGTCATTCGGAAACGACTCATTTTCTCAGTGTGCAAATATCGAGTATGTCTTTGTGTAAAAAACAAACAAACAAAAAAAAGACATACAAATCTTTATAATCCTGAAAAGGAGTTAACAGTTTCAGATATACAGATATCTGTGATACTCGAGCTGTCATCGCTGACCATCTCGCCTGATATTTTGAGTCAGAAAACTCACCATGGTTAAAAATGTCAGGTCTGCAATCAGTGCAGATAATACTGGAGTGACGTTTAATACGACTTCTGAATCAGAAATGCCCCCGACTGCTCTTACTCAGTCATGTGGTCAGTGATTTTGCTCAAAGTTTTCTTTCAGAACTAAATCCGAACAGAAATCCAGTGCTGGTTTTACTCAGAGTTCCCGCAAAAGTCACGCCTCTGATACGCATGCCGCTCAGACTGACGCAAGAGGAAAAAGCTTTACGATTTGACAAGCACCATTATTAACAGGCTGTGTCCTGATTGGCTGGATGGTGATGGAGCACAGTATTTGTTTCCTCTAGATTGATATGTCGCCAGAATGTGAGACGACGTTCACTAAATATTACTGAACAGATGATTGACTGTACCTTTAATACATAGCAGCAATAAATATACGGAAACAGATTGTCGAATGACGCATGGCACTTGATGTTCACTTGGTCTGCAAGCGTAATTAATCTGTGTTGTTGTTTTTTTCAATAAAAACATATGTCTGAGTATGGTGTGTGTTTGAGGAAGTGTGGCCATATGTTGGTGATCAGATGTTCTCTCAAAGATTGAAATTTCTGATTTTTTTGTCCTTTGTCAAAGCCCTATGGAGAAAATGGTGTCTTTCTTTCTTTCTTTCTTTCTGGTATCTTTTTATTCTTTTGCGTAGTGATGTTAAGGTTAAGGTTACATTTAGGTGTTGCATATAATTAATTAGTTATGCCAGTTGTTGGTCCACAGAAGAAGAGTAAGTCAAACAAGTGTGTGTGTGTGTGTGTGTGTGTGAGAGAGAGAGAATATTGTGAAGTTTATTGTGTTCAGGAATGTGATGTAGGGCTGGTGATATGACCATGAATAGCAAAAACATGATAATTAATGGGACGATACTCTTTTCCGAGATATTGTGATAGCTTTTTATTATTTTTCTTTTCTAATTACAAACTGACTCATGCAATGCTAAGATTTCCTATTATAATCTTTAATATGAAAAAGAAATTGGTATTAATTATGTAACCTTTTTTTATTTTAAAAAATCAGTATTTTCATAGCCCAGTGGTGTGGTGGTCAGCACTGTCGCCTCACAGCAAGAAGGTCCTAGGTTCGATCCCCGGGGTCGACCGGGATGTCTTTCTGTGTTGAGTTTGCATATTCTCCCCGTGTCTGTGTGGGTTTCCTCTGGATACTCCGGTTTCCTCCCACAGTCCAAAGACATGCACAGAGGGGATTAGACTAATTAGCTACTCTAAATTGCCCGTAGGTGTGAGTGGGTGTGTGAATGGTTGTCTGTCTCTATGTGTTGTCCCTGTGGTGGTTTGGCGACCTGCCCAGGGTGTACCCCGCCTCACACCCAAAGTCAAGTGGGCTTGGCTCCAGCTCCCCCCACACACACACAAGCCTGAACAGTATAAAGCGGTATGGAAGATGGATGGATGGATGGATATTTTCATAGATATTAAATAAATTCCTGAAGATTTTTTATTGAATGCAGCGATGTGGTATTTCTGGCAGTTTCCTGCATATTGTGTATCGTCGAAACGGTTGGGCGGTATGATATTTTCGTGATATCATCCAGCCGTAATGTGCACTTTTGTGTGTTTTACAGTATGTGCTGCTAAAGTGCTGATCTGAATGCAGATCAGTAGTAAGCAGTATGAGGTAGTTGAAACGCTGGTCTGAGGGTTGTCAGGGTTAGGAATGCTGGGCATATCACTGCATGACCCTGCTATAATGTGGATTATACCACTGAAAGGTGGGACATGGGGACAGGAGGGATTATGCACTCTGGCCGATGAAAATTGGCAAGGGGAAAATATTTTGTGTAACGTGAAGTGTCCTACTGTTTGATTAGCAGTATTATACCCCCCCAACTCTCTCACTCTCTCTGGCTGGAGTAAAGACAAGTTCCTGGTGAATTCCCCAGCTGTAGCTTCAGTCACGTCTCTGACTAAGAGAGAAGTGAATTTAAAAGGCCGCGCTGTGTTTCAGTGTCGGAGCGTGTGTACCTGATGTATTATGCATTGCTTACCCACATATACCTCACCAGGCCAACAGGCACTGGAGGGTGGAACACATGCACACACGCACACACACACACACACACACACACACACACGCACACGCAGGCCAGGAGTCAGGGTGATGCATGAGTTTCACCTTCAGGCGGTAGATGTAGGCAGACAGAGCGAATCAGAGACAATTGGACTCTAGCTCATGATGGAGGGAGCTGTCTCTGTGTCCACACACGCACGCGCACACACACACACACACACACACACACACACACACACACAGTGTCTCTCTCACCCCTTTTACTCTTTTAGCTCAGCTGGATCTCAGAAGAAATGCTTTCAGCTCAGGGTTAAGTGGAATGACTTTAGTGGTCACTGAGATATTATAACCTTTCTCTCTCTCTCTCTCTCTCTCTCTCATTTACACACACACACACACGTTTGTCATGTGAGGACATTCTACTGACATAATTGGGGATGTAGCTAATTAATGCTATGCTACACCTAAGTCTAATCTTGATTCAGTAACGAAAATGAAAGTTAAAGGAAAAAAGTCTTAATTCAACTGCAAAAAATATTTTTTATGCAAAAAATATATTTGTCCTTTTGAATACTCAGATTCCAGAAATGCACACACGCGCACACACGCATACACACGCATACACACAAGCAGTGTGTGTACGGATGCTAAAGTTTGGTCTACCTGCAGTGTGTGTCTTTTTTTTCTTTCTTATAAATGTGTTAGGTTTGCTATAAGACCAATTTTATTTACTTAAAAATGTTTTAAATCTGGTAATGCAATATAATCTGCGACACACATCACTGGATATTGTGACGGTCATATCGTGTAAAAACAATAATATCATCCTATCACAGAACTCTTTTTTTTCCGCAAAACTAAAAAAAAAAAAATATTCAACAGTATGAAAATCCTAAACTGGACTGTCGGACCTCTCCTTTGCCGCTTCAAAAGGTCGTCTTTTGTAGAAACCCCTCAGCTACATTTGTCCTATCACAAGAAGGTTCCAGTTCGCACGCAGTCTCGCTCTAATAACCATCAGCTTCTTTTTCTGGATGAGGATTTCAGACGATTTCTTGTAAGCAACTATGCAGCTGATAATTTGACAACGTGCAGCTAAACCACCAAAGGAGATTTTTGACAGCTGTATTTTGGGAGCTTCCAACATCTGGTCAGCGTACGCACAGGAAGAGTGACTGCCGAAGGGCTGAAGATCCAACCAACGCAAACAAGAGATGCTTTCGTTTAAGTTTAAACTCCTGAAATGAATACGACACCGTGATCCTGTGCTACACGCGCTTTCCCAGATAATTAACAGGAATTTTCATTAGTAAACGTTCTCATAGTACAGGATGCAGGGGTTAAACGCTTGGTGCACTTTCTCAAGCCAAACTACAAGATGCAAAATTGTGGAGTAAATAAAGGAGCATCTGAATCTCACTGGAGACTTCGTGTTCACCTACTGGAAATACGGCGTTTCGAAATACCAGTCCGTTTGGTTTAGGTGAGGGGTGGAGCCTGGGGACAACGTGCAGGAGGACGCAGAAAGACACTAAAAGCACGCAGTGGAAATCTCAGTTGTTTACAGCACATCAGACTGTAATTTGATCATCACCCACCCAGTTTCTCACGAATCCTTGAATCTGTCTGAGGATTTCAGGGTCTGGTCTTACTGACAGGAATTTCCCAAAGCTGAAGTTGATCCACACCCTTCTTCTTCTTCACCCTCGGATGTTTGCATTGTTCCAGGTTCACGCCAGACACCTTATAGAAACATCATCTACACAAGCCTGCTCCATTCACACATGGACTCAATCAGGCATTGCAGGCAGCGGAAAGGCCGTTTAATGTTCAGTCCAACTGATTTAGACACCCAGCTGTGTTCTGACTCACAGCTACTCCAGGTGATGTCTAGAGAGGTTCAGGGATGCAGTGCCTGTCTGGAAAGACTCACGTAAACCTTCGCAGAATTCAGAACTTGTGAACAAATAAACCATTGGGAACAATGTTAACCCTTTATCTGGCAAAGAACCTTATATGGTAACATCTACCATGTTCTCTTCCCTTCTGTACTCTACCCCTTTTTGTGTCTTTTCCTCCTTTCTTCTTTTCTTTGTATCTCTATATCACTCAAGGGTTGAAATTCTGACTTTCTGAGTATTTCAATTAGTGTCCTATAAAGGGTTAAACCTGGAAATGAGTGTAATCGCAACATGGGTAGCCTGTAAAATTTCAGGTGGTCAGAAATGTACCACACACACACACACACACACACACACACACACACATATACACACCACTCATTCCACAAATGTAGCTTAACTTCTACCATAAATAACCTGCATTGATTCAGAGTGACATAAGAGGAATTTAGTCCAAAGTGTAGAGACGTCATCTAAGGTGTATGTGTGTATATGTGTGTGTGTGTGTGTGTGTGTGTGTGTGTGTGTGTGTGTGTGTTAGTGGGCTCGTGGTGATGAATAGCAGCTAATCGGTCTCAGGGCGGCGGCTGGCCCCGGGGAGTGTTTACGGCGTTACACGGCTGATGGCAGGGCTGGGGGCCGGTAATGAAGTTGCGCAGATGTGCTCGTGTAGATGAACGTCTTTACTGACTGTTATTATTCAGCGTGACGCACCAGGCGCATTTAAAACAATTACACTTCACTGCTGCCAACCTCCCTCCTGATGAGCTGCTGCGTTTTAGGCAGCTCTCTGATAAAGAGTGATGGCATTTACATATGCAACACACTTGAGAGAGAGAGAGAGAGAGAGAGAGAGAGAGAGAGAGAGGACGGAGGGGACACTTCAATGGCAGGATGACCTACAAGTGACTGTCCTCTGTATTCAGCATGTACTTAGTTAAAAAGTCGTGTGTGTGTGTGTGTGTGTGTGTGTGTGTGTGTGTGTGTGTGTGTGAGTGTGTTTTTCTCCAAGTCAGCAAGGTGTTTGTGTACATGATGGATCTGAAATCCAAATCTGCAAATGACTCCATCACACAGGAAATGATTCCATTTACACAGGAAATACACAGCACTAAACTCACGTCACGCTCTCAAACCTGTTAAGTTGCTCTGATTGAGCTGTCATTCTGTGTGTGTGTGTGTGTGTGTGTGTGTGTGTGTGTGTGTGTGTGTGTGTGTGTGTGTGTGTGTGGGTGTCTGTGTCTGTGTGTGTGTGTGTGT
>JAQMCW010000008.1:3786167-3804071 GCA_030068335.1 Chrysichthys cranchii | reverse complement strand
CACACGTTGTTTACTCTGTATTAAAATGAAGCATTAGGAAGAGCAGCTAGCTAGCTCTGGCATGTGTGTGTTTGTGCGCGCGCGGTGTGTGTGGATACTGTAGCGGCACAACATGGCGGCTCTGTAGAGGTGGACCCCGCTCCCTATGTAGATATAAAGGGCTCATTTTAAGCTTACAAAAACACAAATTGTAGTTACGGGTAATTATACACTAATGAAAACATACTTATAAATATTATATTCCATTTCTGCTAATGGATCCCCCTAAATCCTACATAGTGAACCTTTTATGGTTATAGTGTGCTTGTGAAACTATATAAACTGTTAAAGCATGTAGGTGGTTGTGATCCAGAGCTTTTGAAGAGAATCCTGGTAATCTCACAGGCTCTCCACGAATGAATGAGACCACATGACCAGCATGCTGTCTTTATATTTTAACTTTATGGGTAGCCCAGATTGGGACCTCTGGTGTTCAAACAGGACAATTGCATTAGATGCATAATTAATGCATGATTATAAAAATGCTGATTTCCAGTGTTAAATGTAAATTTCCATGGTGCCAGTCATCAGATTTTGCATCGCGATGCATCTTTTAGACCTCCATGATTCAGTGAAAACTTTAAACTAGCAAATGAACATATGATCAAATATCCAGTATATTCGTAGCAGTTTATGATTGCCTCAAGTGAAGAATTTGAAATTAAATTATTTCTCAGTAAAATCCTGCAAGGATTTACTACAGCATTATTATTATCATCATTATGCCACGCTTTGATTTACATCTCCATCATATATACATTATAGTACTTCAGCTCAGGTCTGATTGCTGTTCACCTAAAGTAAAAATGTGCTGTTCCCCCACAATTTCACCCCTGTCTGCAATCCCAGGGGGTTTGTGCACCCTATATTGAAAACCGTGACCTTAGAAAAGCTACGATTTGCAATAATTGCATGTAGTGGATCATTTCAGTCTGCTCAGCACTGCCTTCCCAGACTGCAGTTCACCTAGGTAGTCCGTGTAGTGTTCAATTTAGGGCTTACATGCTGTTTTTCACATGCAGATACAGAAGATACTAAAGAACTGAGGCATCAGTTTAAAAGCAAACCATTCCTCAATTCCTGCTCATCATCAATGTCCGTAGCCTTTACCGTCTTCAGAGAAGCCTGCTGAGCCACTCAGACAGGAAACCTTAAAAAAAAAAAAACGAAGAAATTACAGAGGGACAAAGAGTCAGTGGATGTGAGAGAGTTGATTAGCCTTTGCTCCTTTTCATAGTGGCAATAATGGAAATACTTTTATGATAATTAGAGTCTGGTATTGGACACCGTTCTTGTATCACACATGATTGTGAGTGGCCTTACAGCTTGCAAAGTAATGTGTTAGCACACAGTGGGGGAAAAAATACACATATTTATATACTATCTTGCTTGAATATACACTGGAGCTTTAGCTAATCATTGAATGCTTTCTTGCTAACACACACACACATTCATCCAGCTGATTACTTGATGAAATTAGCACTGTTCAGTTATTAAGGTTGCAGCTGCAGGGGCTAATCAGCACGCATTAAGCATGTCAACTGCCATTAAGAGCTGAGAGGCACGACAAAGAGACAAGCAGGTGAGAGAGAGAGACGGACAGACGAGGGGGTGGGGTTGAGTGGCTAATCACCTCTCCACAGAGTCTCTTACACACACTCGCTGGCCATGCTGACCTAAAGTCTTCAGCGTTGTCCCCTAGAATCATCACCAACGAAATGGACAAAGTGCTCAAAAACAGTGCCTTGTGAATAAAATGCAAATCAGTCAGAAACTGTATCAATCCTACCAGTCAAACCATCCATCTGAGTTCTATACCGCTTGTCCGTTAAGGGTCACAGGGAACCTGGGGCCAATCCCAGCTGACTTTGGGTTAGAGGAGAGGTACACACTGGGCAGGGTGCCAGCCTATCATAGAGCTAATATAGTGACAAACAGCCATTCACACTCACATTCTCGCCTATGGACAATATAGAGTAGCCAGTTGAGTCAATCTACTTGCCTTTGGGCTGTGGGAGGAAACTGGCCCAAAATGGAGGAAACCCATGCACACGCAAGCACCAGGAGAACATGCAAAGATGCCAGTCATCCGGCAGGTTGGAACCCAGAACCTTCTTACTTACTGCCCAGTCGAAGCATTAAACAACAAGAAACAGTCATCTACATACACATGTAGTCATCTGCTCACAGACATTGTTGTTCAATGTCACTCTGATTGAAAAGACAGGGGAAAAACAGTAAAGCTAATTTTGCTTTCTTGACTCCAGACAACGCATGGATGTGGCTTCAGTGTGATTTAAATTTGTGACCTCCCAAGGATAAGGTGAACATTTTTCTGTTGTGCCACTCTGGAGCCTAGTTTTAGATTTCAAAAGGCATTCCTGTAAGTATCGCCAAAGGTCCAAGCAGGGGTCAGAACACAGGTTGACAAGCTCCACGTAGCACAGTCCTGAGTTTGAGACATGGAGAACAAAGATGTAGACTTGGAGAAACTGAATACGTTAAGACTTTGCTATTTTTTCAAAGAAACAACAGGGCAAAAATAAGTGAATTAATCAAGAATTATGCAATCGGGTGAAACAGAAACAAAACCAGACACAAGCACATGGACCATCT
Organism: Chrysichthys cranchii; assembly: GCA_030068335.1. Classification (NCBI taxonomy): domain Eukaryota; kingdom Metazoa; phylum Chordata; class Actinopteri; order Siluriformes; family Claroteidae; genus Chrysichthys; species Chrysichthys cranchii. The sequence continues at coordinate 3,801,416 of JAQMCW010000008.1, read as the reverse complement.
GCGCCAGACATTAATATGTATTATAGATATTTAATTCTGAATTTTTGAAACTTTGGACAATGCAATAAAATGTCACTTAAATGCAAAAAAAGCAAACAAAAAAACCAAACCTGGATACTCTACTTTGAGAGGTAACTGCATCCGTGATCACAGCAGCCAAGTTTGATGTCTTCTGCTGATAAAAAGAAACTATCACTGTTCTACCTGAATATTATCAGCTGGCCTTTTTTAGTTACACTCTGTCTGTATAATTTACTCATTTTTTCTGATCATATGTACTGAGTTTTCTGACCATAATGCTGGTAAACATTATAGATAAAACGAGACGAAGTAAGAGAACGAGTCAAGAAGTCCTGCAGAGCTCACCGATACGTCTAAGCGCATTCCATGAACATGACTCAGCACTTTTTACACACCGATGCGTGCACAGTTTATACAAAGGGAACCAAATTATTATGTCCACACACAGCTGAGCTGCATTATTGATTAGAGACTTTATTATCATCTCCTTTCTCATAATTATTGTCATCATTAATATTATCATTAGAGATATTATCATCATCATCATCATTATCATCATTATTATCATTATTGTAATCAGAGCCGTGAATCTGGTATGTGGGTGTGTGGATTCATGTGCTACCGTTTTTCTTTCCAGCAATATAAATGTGGCTGCATAACAGTTTTTGCATGGAACTTGCACTCAATTGAGCATGAACACACATGTATGCGCACACACACACCCACACGCATACACACGGTTATTGGGCCTCCACATGAACTTTATACCACAGCGAAGCTCTATGCAAAGTCATGCAGAGAGAACACAGCATGTTGGGATCTTTGTGCGTGTGTATGTGTATGTGTGTGTGCTACATGCATCATCATGGACCGCTGTATGTGAGATTTGTCAGCTTCACAATCTCATTTACTCGCACACTTCAGTTTATCATGCAGTGAAGTGCTCCACTTACACAGAGCATGTCAGTTTAATGAGTAGCACAAAATCAGTCCCTCGTTGCCTGTCTGTGAAGGATGCAGCGACATCTCATACCCCTTTTTCACCAGTACACAGCCACAGCCCGCATTTCCATTCGTTTCAAACCATTATGCAATGACACGTGGGAGTTATCTAATGAACACTATAAAAATAACCAGCATTTTGCAAGCTGTACTTTAGGAACATATCTATCTGTTAAACTCAAATTTAATCTGTAAGATGGAAAAAAAGATTTTGTGCTGATAAAGGACCATGGTTATGCACAAGATGAGTGCTACAGTGGGTAGAGAAAAGATTCACCTCCTTTCAAAGTGTTTACCTTTCATTGGAAATCAAAAACACAAAAAACAGGCACAGTATTTCTGAAAAATTACAATAATAAAAAAGTAAAAGCATGAATAATGTGTTGGCAGCAGGTTTTCCTTAAGAATTTGCAGGGATTATGCTCAATTCAATGTACCATCTGTCTTTATAAGTGCCCCTGTCCCTGCTGAAGAGAAACACCCCTCACGAAAGGATGCCACCACCACCATGCTTTACTCGTAGATGGTGAGCTGTATTATCTATCCACCAGCAATAGCATTTGCCACTGAAGCCAAAAAGTTAAATCGTGGTCTCATCTGTCCATAGCAGCTTTGTCCACTTGGTCTTAGAATCTTCAAGGGTTTTTTTTTGGGTTTTTTTTTGCAAAGCTCAAAAGACTTTTTTTTCTTGCAACCCATCCCTACAAGGCAGATTTGTAGAGCCCTTGTGGTTTTATTGTCACATACACACAATGATGCTTTTTGCCATAAAGCCCTGTAATTCCTTCAAAGTTACCATTGGCCTCTAAGCCTCCCGGAGCAGCTTTCTTCTCGTTCGCCCATCCAGTCTGGAGAGCCAGCCAGGTATAAAACACCCTTTACATCTTAATTGTAAAAATGCCCCTAGGGACGGATAAAAGCTTTGAAATCTTTTTGTACCCATCTCCTGACTCATTCCTTTCCACAGCTTCATGTCTGAGTTCTTTTCTAAATGCCTTGCCACGCAGAGTAGATTGTTTGTTTGCAATTGTTTTAAACTGCACACACTGGAATGCCCTAGAAATAGCTGAATCCAATTACCTTGGGTCCACACGATGATTATTTACACTTGATTACGTTTACAAGTGATTTTCTAAGGGGACCGATGCTGTTTCAAATGTTATTCTAGTTTTATTAGTAGTATTAGTGGGGTGTTTTTTTTTTTTATATCCACTGTAGATAAGGAATAATACACGAAGGGGCATGCTGTTATAGGAAAAGTATTCTACGCCAGAATGGTGTGACGCAGCCTGAAGCTACATAGAGTCGTTTTGCAGTGGAAATGCATGACATGGTGCAGGATTTGACACCGGTTCAGTAAAACAACAACCTTTTTTGGCGTTAAAAGGGCCATCAGTGAGATTGTAATTGTACAATTCTCTGGTGAGGGGGGATTTTATAGAGGCCTCTAAAGGTGTGAGAAGAAAAATCTGATGGGGAATATAGTAAAGAGAGGGCCTGCGTGCACACAAGGGTTTTTTTTTTCACACATGAATGATGTGTGAAAGTTAATGAAAGGGGGAGAATTGCATTGGGTAACACTCCAAACACAGTGTGTGTATGTGAGTGTCTGTTTGTGTGTCCTGGCTATGAGTGTGCAGGTGTCACCTGGGAGAGGACTGATTCTGATCATTCTCTGTTACACTTATGTACTTTAATTTATGATCTGAGAGCACTGAGCTCGAGGGAGGTGTGACTAGAGCAGGAGTTAAGAAAGGCGAGAAGTGAGACGACCAGTGAAGCGGTGCAGTGATGTATAAAAATTTTTTTTTAAAAATTGAGGGGCTTTAAAGCAGGTAGGCATCAGTGACATTTTAATAAAAGATTTAAATGATGTCTTTTCATTTTTCATGATGAAAATCCTCTGCCCTCTGAAATACAGGATAACCCCATGTCTTTCTCTCCCTCTCTGTCTCTCTCTCTCTCTCTCCGTCTCCCTCTCTCTCTCTGTGTAGCTCTTCAGTGCGACTCCGACTCTGTGGTGAAGCTGAGCGAGCCTCAGGTCAGCTCAGTGGTCCTCACACCTGTATCTGAGGTGTCGTGCGCAGACGTGGCCGTCTCCTCTCCTCCCTCACAGCACTCCGACAGCCCGCAGGATGCCACTGGTCCCAGCGAGACAGGCACCAAGCAGGACAGCCTGGCTAAAGAGGCCCCGAGGGAGAAAGACCCCAGGAGGAGCAAGCATCACCTGCACTGTCCTGTCTGCAAAGTGACAGTCAACTCAGTCATTCAGCTGGAGGCCCACAACAGCGGTACAGGCTTAGTTTATCCACATAACCAGATACAGTGCAGTTATAGAGGTATTGTTAGTCAATCAGGTAAACCTACATTGTAGATCATACACTGCTGATTAAATATTATTTGAGACGTGGAGCCGTTCTGAGCACAGCAGTGATTGGCACAAATGCAGTTTAAAATCTCAGCATGACTGCTGGTTTGAGAGACAGTCCACCAAACAGACATAGTCAGTTAGAAGCAGTGCATTCACACCTGCATGATGGCTACAGTCAGTAATTATACTACCAAGTAATATGATACGATACGGTATCTCCACTTAATAACAATGAGGCTAAGTGCCTTCTTCGTTTGTAATAAACACATCACGTGCCTGTTACACTCACTTTTCGTTCCTGATCCTTCCTGAAGCTTCCTTATAACGATTTAGTTCATGGTGGTAGTTTTTGTGTTTTGGGACTGGTTCATGAGTCCTAAACCCGATTTCTCACAGGCATCAAGCACAAACTGATGCTGGAGGGACAGAGCGTGTTGCCACGGCGACGAGGGAAGGCGCTCTCCTCCCGGGCTGCGTGCAAAAGCAAGCGACTGGCCAACAAGGGCAGCATGGGCGTGAGCAGCAAGAGCTTCAACTGTGAAGTGTGCGAGATCCACGTCAACTCGGAGACCCAGCTCAACCAGGTAACACACACTTCTCTGAAAGGAAGTGCCCCTTTATGTAACTTAAAGTTTGCCAGATGTCAGGCTAGAATTGTGTACAAAAATTGTCGTGCTTGTTTGCAATGAAGAAGAAAGAGTAAAGGAAAATGTAAGCCATGATCATCCACCTACAAGCAGAGCCATTTCGAGCCAATCCAGGTCAATTCACAGTGAGCTTTTGGCCTCAAGCTGCTACAGTGCGTGTTATAAAATCCAAATCCAAACTTCTACATCCTCAGAAAGAACAAAAACCCTTCAGGATCCTCAACAGAACTTTCTGTTGTAAGTGTATGTCGGGGTGAAGGTTTTTTTGGTATGTGTGTACACCCTTTTCTGATCTAAATAGACTTCGCTGAAGTTCCAAGTGTATGATGTGCATAAAGTCACATTGTGATTCGTCTTATTTCAAATTAGTTTAATATATTGTGTGCACGTGCTGCTTAGGTTCAGGTCATGGTTACTGTACCATAGTTATGAATTTTCTTATAGGTTTTTAGCTGTCCGTACAATTTCAGTGTCTTAAAGTTTTGTTGATCTAAGGATTAAATCATAAAGTCACCATCCAGTAGAAAACTAGCTACTGATATACTAGCTATATGATATGGATAAAGGTAGCATATTGCAACTAGAAGGGCACTCGGAGAGCGCAGGCCTCCGCCAAGGACAATAGTTGACTAGTCGAATAGTATGTGATATGCAAATCTGAAAGTACAACCACTTTATATGTCTGGACACCAATCTTGTTAAGTACGGGCTTCCCGCCATTAGGCGAGCTAATCAACAATAGCCCTGCTGGGTCAGTAGCACATGAATGCCTACACTCCAAAATGATTTTAAATTTTGATAACAGAGTGAAGTGAAAACACTCAATCTTAATATTTTACACAATTTACATCAACTCAACTACAAAATACAAAAACCAAGTGCTCATTACAGAGAGTTCTCTGGTGCTACAGTTTCTCTTCTCACAGAGACTTGATACTCAATAAACTTATTTTTCTTTAGTGCAACATTTTAGGTTGGTGCATGTTATGTCATTGTAGGCAGAAGTCACTGTGGTTACACCCGCTGAGTGGCAGGGAGACTGAGTGGCACTGTAAGTGTTCAGCTCAAATGCAGTGAAAACACATAAAATAAGGATGCCGAAGCCAACTTCCTTTAATTTAAGCAACTTACTTTAATTTGTTTGTTTTGCAGTTTCTCCAACTAAAGGCAGGTATTTACACTATGTTTTGCCACTCAGTCTGACTGCAGGGGGCGTGTCCCAGTGGGAAAGTGACATCAGTGCATACCTTCCCTATGTTTTGTCACTATTGAACTTTACTGCCGTTAAAATAAATTTGTGGATCTGCCTCGTGAGTCGGATCCGCTCCAAAATTTGATGGCTTTTCTCTTGGCCCATGCTCCATCCTTCCACCAAGTTTCATAGATTTTGGTTGGTAATAGAAACAGACAACAAACTGCCCTGAAAACATAACTTCCTTTTGTGGAGGTAGTCATGATATGCTTCAATATGTGCTAAAAAGGTAAACTTTTGATGCACCACGGTTAAAGATTTGTCTCTACTTCTGCTGCCATTTAAAAAGCAATTAACAAACGATATTTTGTACAGCCAAATCTGTAAGTCTGATTTGTCTCAATAACTTGATGCGGGTTATCTCGTTATTTGTGAAACTCATTGAGAAGTTCAATGAGAGAACTGAATCACTGCCAACAAGGTGATGAGTGGATTTGGATTAAATTCAGATTTGTATTTCTATAACATTTATTATTTTGTTTGTCCAGCACATGAACAGTCGCAGACATAAAGACAGATTGGCCGGAAAGCCGCCCAAACCTAAATTTAGTCCTCACAGCAAGACTCAACCAACCTCAGTGGTGTCGGTAAGACGCACTCACAAACACACACGCACGCACACTTCAGGTCACACACATGTGTGGTTCACTCTGTTGTGTCTTCTAACAGAGTGTCAGGTGGAATGGCTATGCAGGAGGAGCCGTTTCAGCCATGAAAAAAGTCTTTAACCAGTACAGTCTCACCTCGCTCTCTTCACAGGTGAGGAATGCACCTGCACACCTGTATGAGTGGTGTGTTTCCTTTAGAGGCCTTTTTTTAATTAAAAAAAAAAAGCTTTAAGGCATTGATATGTAAACTGTTTCATCACTCCAGTGGCAGTGGGGTTTCTTTCATCACTCGTATCACTTTCTTTCTCTCTTTTAGACCAAACTGGCTCTCCACAAGCAACTGACTAAAAATCTGACCACCAGTTTCCTGCCCGCTCCTATAACTCCGCCCACGCTTTGCACAGTGGCAGCCAATCCACTCACTCTCCGACACCATGCCGGTGCCGCCTTCATTCCTGCTCCTATCTTAGGCCCCACCCTGTTTCGGCCTGCGCCGGGACCACTGCGCGCCACACACACACCAATCCTATTCTCACCTTATTAAAGTATGCATAAACATATACACATACAGGCATATGGTACATGTATGATTTAGTGATACAGATGACTTTCACACACAGTACACGTGAACACTCAATACACAAGTCTTAAAAATGTCAAAACTACACACACACACACACACACACACTCCAGTTTTTCTGCACTCTCCTCTAGGACTGTGGCCCTCACAAGAGGAGCACTCTTGAACTATGCAGCACGGGAAGGTAGAAAGCAAAGGCAGAGGTAGATGATTTGAGAGGAAACATGAGCTCAGAAGCAAGAGGAGACGCACACGCCCCCAGGCTGGGGGAGGGCCCTAGAGACCTCATTGACCCACCCACCTCTCTGTATTCCTTCAAACAGAGGTTGACTGATAGGTCACGCCTCCAGGGAAATGTGTGGAGCCTCGGATAGTTGGCTGGGACCTCGTATAGTTTTATAAGACATTAACCATAGGATTTTACTGTGTAATTTATTAGAGGTTCAGCAGCATTAGAGAAATAGAGCACATTTCTTAGCGAGACAAATGCAAACATCCCTTTACTCAAGGCTTCAATTTTTTTTTTAATCTGTGTTTATGCCTTTTACTTTGAAGTTTCAGTCGTCGTCCCCGACCCTCCACCCTCCAACACGAACAAACATGTTATTGCTCCCCTGGAAACCATAATAGCTGTCGCTTTGCATCCTGGGTATTCATCATGGAATCATCAGTGAGTACAAGTGCAGTGCATCGAGATGACAATTTGCAGGCAAATCAGTGCTCCATTGCTAACACACACAGACACGCACACACACTCGCACACAATCAGTGTTCCCATTTTTTTCTGCATAGATTAGATGATTTTGAGTCAGACGGATACACACGTGCACGCACGCACACACACACACACAAACACACACACACACGGATGATTATAACAGCCTCGCATTTCGGCCCTGCATGTTGGTAGATTTTGCTCTCTTGTTATCTCATTAAGACTTCACAAAGGTCATCCTGCCAGTCAGAATCCATCTCACATCGCCTGATTACAATTTCGATTCCCGCCATGTTATTTGAGCGTGCGAGTGAGTGAGTGTATGAGTGTGTGTGCATGTGTGACACATATCAGCCTCATTCCCTCATAGGCACTGCAGCGCATCCCTGTCATGCAGCAGCGCTCTCTGCTGTACAAGCAGGAGCACTGTAGTATTTTTCCTGCTTTCTTACAGAATACTCCAGCATTTTTAACTTTCATTTTTATCTACAGCATCTAGAACTTATATGTCTTTTATGTGTGTGAGAACAGAATAGCCTGTTTACACACACCTCATTTATACTGAACGTCTAAGGCCAGTTGTATTTCTGTATGGATATGCAGTACAAAGTTCTGCTGATTGATCACTGTATTCCTGATGGGCGTGGTCTCCATGGAGTGACTCCACCCACCTTCACAAAGCATAAGGACTCACTGAATAGATTGGTTTAGGCTGAAAACCATTCTATGGCCTTTACAGGCAGGAGATGTTAGTCTACTCGAACACCTATGGGAGATGTTGGACCGATGAATGATCCTAAGACTATAATCGTTTGATCCTGTAATCATTAAAACACCAGGTGAGGGAATATCTTTTGGAAAATGGTTTTCTTTTTAACAGTACACTTCCCTAAAGTACACTTGTAGAGTTATTATAAATATAAAGCCAGAGAGAGAGGCTGTGTAGAGCAGAAAGTTTCCAGGAAAATAGGCTGTTTCTGACAAAAGTCTCTCCTCAGCTGTCTAAGACTTTTATTATACAGTACTGTGTAAAAGTCTTAGCACCCTTTATTTTCTATACATTTTAGGCGTACTGCATTAGTGTTTCGGTAGAAAAGAAAAAAACTGTTTCCAAATATTAATATTTTTCTTTAGAATATTGCACATTTTTGTTTAAAGTAATGGACTGCATTGGAGAAAAAAAAAAACATAAATCAAGGCATAAATTAATCGGATGAAAAGCCTCCTTAGAAAACCTCATGACGGTGTACAAAGAGACTATATTCTGGTTTAAGGCTGATTATAATTCAGCTTTAATTTTATTCTGCTCGTTTTATTGTTTGGTGTTCAACATAGTAATTCGTTTGATACTTTTATTTCGAAAAGGCATCTTCACCTTACAGAATGTCTTTAGAAGAGTCTAATGCCTTTGTACAGTGCTGTATAGGAAATTATGTGGGGCCTTTTGTGCAGAACGCTTGTAAATTATGCCTGAAATTATGCTGACTGGTGGAAGTCTTGGTGCATTTGAATTTCATCAAGAAATGTTTACAGTACTCTATAATGCTACGCTCCAGTACAGGAAAAGGCTTTATGATGAGACAAGCATGACAAAATGCTTTTAGAGCTTAATTTACAAATACTTTTGAAGTTTCTGCAAAAAAAAAAACCCAACAAATTATGCCTAAAGACTTTTAATGAAAAAGGGAATTTTAAAAAGGTCCATTTAGACTTGTGTAATGAGTGAGTTTGGAGTGAATGAGCTTTTCTCAGTGAATGAAAAACTGTCGAACTTCATATCGCTGGTAAGCCCACGTATTCCCACGAGCAGCAGATGAAGATGTAAATTTAAAAATGCTGGAGTTTAACTCTCGATCCACAGTGATGTCATGCTGCTCAACACGTGTTACACTCATTTGTACATTCATTTATCTGTTTGTTTGGTTTTTTTTTACCATGTTCTGAAATATTAAGATATTTTACAAAGTCTTTAAGAAGATTACTTTAAAAAGCTGTCTATAGTAGGTCGTATGTAGATTTATAAATATGTAGAGAGTATGTAGAGAATTTATCAGAGTCATTATCGTCATTACTGCTATGATAAGAAAACTTTCTATCCGAAGGGTCTTTTATTGTTTGCCAAGTCATAACAAAGATTATGAAATAAGACCATATGCCAAGAATGAGTTAGTATATTTACCTACTTTTTAATGATTTAATATATTGAAAAAAAATATCAGTGTGAGAGGAAATCAAGTTGTGTGTGTGTGTGTGTGTGTGTGTGTGTGTGTGTGTGTGTGTGTGTGTGTGTGTGTGAGAGATTATGCAAAGAGAAAAAAACAGCATGACTAAATGATATGTCTTATGGCATTTGGGACATTTCAGCTTCAGCCTACAGTGACGGGCGAGTCTCAGGGCTCCTGTTTCAGCTCCATCAGAGGAGAAGATAAACAGAGTAAAACATCAGCCATACTGTAATCCAACCCAGAGCAGAGCAAGAGTAGGATGTGGGTGAGGATGTGGGTCAAAGACGAAAAAGGGTTTACAATGTCACACTGGAGATTAAAATAAATCACGCTGTCAATAAGTGAAATGTAAACATTTTGAGTAAAATATTAAAAAAAAAAAACAACATAATTGAAGTATGGAAGCTATAAATATGGAGTTTAATAAAAATTGAAATGGTGTATAAATTATACAGTCTGTTATCTGTACATTACATGACAAGTATAGCTAAATCCTTATATGTGTGTGTGGGTTGTTGTTTTTTTTTTTTAAGGTCTGTTTTACTGAACAGTATTTCAGTGTGCTGAAATATATTTTTAACTTCCTTTGTATAAAATAAAGTAATCCAGTCACACAGGAAGTGTCCTACTGTGCAGTGCAAAGAAATCAACATCAATTTGTTTTTGCGTGTTGAAAACCCTTTTTCGCCTCTGATCCATGTCCAAACTGCAAAGTCCAGATCTCTCTCTCTCTCTCTCTCTCTCTCTCTCTCTCTCTCTCTCTCTCTCTGTCTCTCTGTATGTGTGTGTGTATATGCACATGTGTATATGTGCGCTCGTACATGGATGATATCGGGTATCATCACACACACACACACACACATACACATATGGAAGGCCCTAGATATCTGTTCTGCTTGATCTCTCCTGCAGTATGTGAAATATGTTGAGCAATAACACTGTTTGGAGCTGCAATAGCCATAATCAGAGTGTGATACACGTTTCCTTTTATATAAACTGGAAATTTAGCCATGACTTTTTTAACCTTTGTCTATGACACTGGCCATCTCGCTGTCTGTCTTTGTGTCCTCCTTCCTCTTGCTTAGTGTTGATTTAATGCCAGTGAAAAGGTCTGTGACATTTCTTCGGCGTTTTTCTTTTCCCCAGCTACACAGATTAAATGTGTGTAATGTGGGTACGTCTTGTAGGACAGAAGGCAGCCATGGAAACATCAGTTGCCAGCGGTGACGAGACAGACGAAGGCATTTTGCAGCACGTTTGCTGAAGTGCTTTTTAATCTGATTTCAGTGCAAGCGCAATAAGAGGGGAAAGTCTCAGTCCGGGCGTATGTGTTGTCATGCGGTGAAGGAACACTCGAGTGTTTTTCAGACGTGATGTCCACAGACAAGACACTGAGAATTTTAGAAACCTGTTTATTCAAACTGAGTTGCAGTGAAGGTCTAAGGGCAGCCAGTGAATGTTTAAAATAATGCTATGTAATGGACAGCTAAAATGGCAATAAAGGTCTTAAAATATGACAAACTTGAAAGAAAGGCTTACCAAAGATGGAACTTGGGTAGTTGTCAAGCAATACAGTAATACAGCGGCGTCTGCCAGAGGTGCAACACGACGTCACTGTCGGCATCTGTTTATCTGTTTGTGCCTGTGTCCGGATTCAAATCCGAGGCAGGAGCTTTTTATGTATTCATTTAGTCAATCAATTATGAACTCTTACGCCATGCTCCCAGAAATACTAGAAAACATTGAGGAGGGAAAAAAAACAGAGGTAGAATTATTATTATTTTAATTTTTTTTTGCATTTTGTGATAGTTCTTCAACTTCAGCTACATCACTCAAAATTACAGCTCAATCATCTCAAATAGTTTTTTTAATCCTGCTTATTTTTGTTTATACCTGCTTCCGCTATTTTCTAACAAATTTAATCTCTGAATGTAAATAAAACAATCGCTTAATTTAAACCACCGCAACCCTAACCAGGCAGTTCCTAAGGATGAAGGAATGAATGCTATGAATGTTTTGCACAGGGCAGCTCGTTTATGTTAATGAACATGGGGTTCGTTTGTCCTCCAAGCTCCATATCTGACTTTTGTTGTTTGCAAAAAAACAACAAAAAACAACCAAAAAAACCTGAAACGCCTCTCATGCCCCTCCTCCACCGCCCCACCTCATTTTGGATGACTCTTTTTTTTGTTGGATTACATGTGATCCCAATGTCGATGCATACCTGTAATGCCAACCAGATACCCTCTGGCAAAAAATTATAATAAAAAAAAATAGTTCACCTATAAGCGCTCATCCTATTCGTATATGTATTTACTTAGATCACTTGATCCGTTTATTCTTAACCCATTATAGGGCACTAATTGAAATACTTCAATTAAAATTCAACCTTTCAACCCTAGAGTGTTATTGGAGAATATTACAAGACTTTATTTTACAAGATTTTTTTCCCCAATTTTACATTGAAAATCAAGGTCAACAGAGTTACCGTACTATATATGGCAAGTGTAGGTAAAAAAAAATTTCCCAAAAGTCTATGTACACTTGAAGGAACAGTTATTTAGGATGAGAGAAATCCATGTGGTTCTATGATGTCCATTTTGGATGTCTATTGAATCCAATGAAGGATTAATAATGTATTTGTATTCAGGTGTTCAGCTGTACATCCCTCGTGTCTGTGTGCAGATAGAAACGCACTTGTGCAAGTTATTCCCTTGAAGACCACTTAGACCCGTTTAGAATGTCATTTATAAACAACTTAAAAAATTTTTTTTAAACAACTGCCCACAACAACTGCCCTTAGACTTCTCCTACAAATAAACTCGGTCTAAACAGGTTTCTGTTCTTTTCTCAGAACATTTTGTTTCGTCATTGTGTCATACGTAGCCTGTATAAACACTGGAGTCTTCCTTTATGCTCTGAGTGCTTTCTCTTCCCGAACCCACGCTCTCCTTCTCTCTCGCCTCAGTGACACATGTTCATCAGTAAGCTCCTGTACAGATCTGTTTTTAATACTACGTTTCTCATTTCTGTTCAAGTATTCAAGCGTGCAGCTACATTCGCAAACCACAAATCATGAGCACATGGTCCAAAAGCACAAACTTAACACGTCCTGTCCCCCACATACATTCCTCTGTGTAAGCATTTCATCAGGACCGAGCAGTGAGTGTATGTTTGTGTGTGTGTGCGTATGTGTGTGTGTGTGTGTGTGTGTGTGTATGTGTGTGTGCCAACAGTGCTATTCATTAATCAGATTTTTTCTAATACATGAGAAGATGAGCTGATTATCTTCTTAAAAGGGACATGGCCAGTATCTGTGGATGGAAATACAGTTGTTTGTGTGTTTTTGACCCAGTAACAAAACAAAAAAAAAAGGCTGAACATTTTTTGAACAGATTCTGATTCTTGTCCTTTTATTTGATTTGCTGTTTTTTCTGTACAGAGCATGAGTGAGAGTGAGTGAAAATGAGAGAGAGAGAGAGAGAAAATAAATCAATTGGATCTTCCTTACAGCAATGTGCTTGTTGTTTCTGGGGCTTGTGGGAATGTTGCTTCCTGGCTGGAGGGAGACGGCGTCAAAATCAAACTGACAAGTGTCAAAGCAGCCGAAGGTCCTGGTTAACCCTCCTCCTCCTCTGTCACACACTCTTTTTGCCAACCTGGACAGCGTCCAATGAATAAAAACTCTGTAACTCAATGTACCCACTGGCAGTTCACCACATTTTCTCCTTTTGTGTGAAGTGAACTGATTAAATGGCAGCTGTAGGACGAGTAAACAGTCATAGCCACACTGCGACACCGAGGGAAATGAACGTGTGTAATGTCTTCACTTGCTCTTCACACTCCTTCTCTTTCCCAATGGTCGTGTTCCTTTGTCTAAGTCCACCGCTAAGGTTAATTACACTAGCGGCGATAACTTGAATAAGGAGACCTGTATCTAACATGTCTTATAAGATTAATAGAAATAAGCTATGAGACTACTCAGCCTGTTTTTACTCACATCACGCTGTAAATGTTCCAATTCGTCAAGCAGTTTCATTCTGGAAAAAAGTGATCCAAATGAGAAACACTGATCTGCTAATTTAACACGAATATTTCAAGCATGAAATGAGTAAACGTCTAGAAATAGGATTAATAATTAGATATTTGGTTTATTGCAATGCAAGCAATATTAGGTCAATTTGCTTATTTTCACTTGCCAATAGATGACATTCTGAATGTGATACCATCCTGAATCCTTTAGGATCGGCTAATATTGATGCCTGTCTGATATTTTTATGCTTCCGGGACTGTGTGTTGTACGAGATTCTCGTTAGCATGATATCTCAAGAACAGGTAATTGAATGACTGTAGGACTTGTATGAAACTGTAACTAGCAGATGAACTGCTCACATGTTGGAATCGATTCAAACAGTGTCAAGGTCACAGGAAGGGCACGAGTGAATTAGTCTCTCTTCAATAGCGTCCTTGATTATATAGTAAATTTGCCAAAGTATAATGTACTCAAATTGAAGAAAACGTTACTATATTCAGACTACATTTGGTCCTGCTCTGAAAAAGGAAAGGTTTCTGTCATTTTGCTTGCGATCCACTAACACGCTTTACTCTGTACGCTCAAACTAGAGAAAAACAAACAATTTTTGGGAAAATGATCTTTAACAGTGAAAAAACCACCCAGCTATTTTTCCTATGTACAAACAAGAAGGGTTTGACTTGGTGGTGGTAAAGACTTCCCCTCTGATGCCATCAGCGTAGAGTTGTACAAGTTTTCTTTAAAGACTTCCAACCTTTCAAAGCACATTTAAAAAATATTTTTGGAGGCACTTAATACAGGAAATACAGGAACATTTTTACTTATTTATAGATATTTCTTTATTTTGACTATTTCCAACATTGGAGAATGATACTGAGACTATGAAATAACACATACGGAAAGGAAAAGGATTAAACAAAATCTGTTTCTTATTTTAGATTCTTCAAAGTAGTCAGTGTTTACCTTGATGACAGCTTTGTACACTGTTGGCATTATATTAACCCTGGAAGACCCAGACCACCTTATCATAATAGGAAAAATATCACCATTGGTTAAAATGATACATCAAGGGTTAATTAGGAGATGTTCTGGGATGTCCATTAATGTCCACCAACCAATGAGTGGGTTGAATAAATGGGTGAAATAAAAGTTAGGGTCAAATATGTCCTCAGGGGTTCTACAGGGTTGAGCAGCTTCATGAGCTAGTCACCTGGAATGCTTTTTTGTTAATAGGTGCGTCTTGCCACAGAGTAATTAATGGAATTTCTTGCCTTTTGAATGCGTTCGAGATCATTCGAGATGTGTTGAGGTAGTGTTGGTATCCAGTAAATAGCCCCATTCCACAACTGCAGTAATCCATATTACATCAAGAACCGTCCAACTAAGTAAAAAGAAATTACATTACTTTAACACGTGAAGTGACTTAAGTAATGGAAATTTAAAAAAAATTCAAGCAGAAGATGTGTCCAAACATTTGACAGGTACTATATCTTAAAACATGACTTGCACAAAACCACGGCTTTTGTGATCAGTTAAACCGCTTCACTTAAATACAAGTATAACTATAATATAATTATTCCTCACCAAAAATACAATCATGTCTTATTATATGTAAACATTTCCAGTCCCAAAAACGTTTTCCACTTATTATATTATATATTTTTTTCCATTTATTATATTATTTATTATATACTGAACAAAAATATAAACGCAACACTTTCGCTCCCATTTTGCATGAGCTGAACTCAAAGATCTGAAACATTTTCTACATACACAAAAGACCCATTACTCTCAA
>JAQMCW010000008.1:3754287-3767702 GCA_030068335.1 Chrysichthys cranchii | reverse complement strand
TCTCTGACACAAGTATTTCATTGTTCTTATAATAAAACACCAATATGACAAAGGTATAGTAATATATATTTGAGATCTCTATGAGATTTCTGTAGATATCATCTGTTTCTGAATTACTACTTCACAAAATGAAGTGATGTTTTAGATGATCGATTTTCTTACTGTAGTTCTTGAACACTGAAATCATGTACACAGTGCAAGGTTTTTGAACACTTTGCATTATAGTATGTTTTTAAAAATGCGGTATTATTTTATTGGAACAATCTTGATGTCATGTAATTGGAAAAGGCCAAGATCTTTATCAGCCTGATTAGGTACTTACCACATAAGTATGCTTTCAGTTAATACAGACACAATCTAACAATATTTTAACTATAAGATTAACAGGTTTAACCTCCAAGCGTGCCTGTTTTTAATAAAGTACTCATTTAGAGTTTCGTTAGGATCCGAGAGCGAGCAATTCCACAAAGATATAGGTTTTAGCCATGAAGCATAAGGTGTGCAAAATATTTCCTTGAATAATTTGACCAAATAATGTCTATTGATGTTTTTTCCCCCTTGATGTTGGTGTATTTAGATTTTCTCCATTTGCTCCATACTTTATTTGATTCTTTGTTTAAATATCTGAACTGCATTCTTTCTGATTCTCTGCTGTCACTCAACTTCTTGCTCCGTCTCGCCCGGCAGGTTCTTCAAGAGACAAAACAGCAAGTAAGAGCAGACTGATTCAGCTAGCAGTCCCCCATCAGAAGAATGTTTTAGTGACTATAAAAACTAATGAATCATAATTACTCCTTGTTCTCACAGCTGCATCTACTAGAATAAATCCTGTATGCAGAAATCAACCGTGTCTGTGTTTCAGTAGGAGGATGCTGTATGTCAAGGACTACTACATTGTTAAACAGTACACCTGTGGTCTGTTTTCAAAAGTGTAATTATTAAGTAACATCAGTAAACACCTTCAGAGATAATAAGAGATGTAAACAAGACTAACAAGGTAAGCATCCCTGTGGAAACAATAGGACAGTAATTTCCATTTATTGCCCTTGTCATATAATGTTATGTCTGTGATAAAGACAGGCACTTTAATTGAGCATTTTTAATTCTGTAGAATTTTGCATGTAGTTAATGAGTGATGTAAGCAAATGTTATTCTTGTGTGTTGCAATATCAAGATGTGTGAGAAACAATTGTGTAACCACAGAATTTTGAGCATCTGTCATTTGTGAAAGAGCTATGCAAGAGCCTGAGACAAGCCCGTTCAGCTTGTCTGTGTTTGTCCTGAAGAAATCTGCTAAACCTTGACTCTGCCTCTCTTACTTAACTTAAGAGCAGTTCTTCATTTGTGCCAGATCATTCCAGATCACTTCAGCGAATGATTAGTCCTTATGTCACCCCGCTTCCTAATCTACCTCCTGTTCATTTCCATGATGTCTAACTGGTGACGAGTAATAATGACATACTTGCCTTATCAGTCATCAGTCATGTCATCATGCATTATGGTTATGGTGAAAAGAGAAAACTGACCTTGTTGTCATGTGTTAAAGAAGTAAATAAATATGATATTGCAAAACAAGATGTTGGAAAACTAGCGAAGCATCATTTCCATTTGTGAAAATATTCAACCCTGTGCCATATGTGAATTTTTGGATTTCTAAAGGACTGTATTTTGGATTAATTTGGATTAACACAGGTTAAGAAAGTATTTTTCTTAGCCATTTGTGCAGTTATATTCATATTCTGTTGTTTAAATGGTATAATGCACTCTTATAATACCCTGTGTTCTAAGCTAAACATTTCTTGGGAAGTTAACACACAGGAAACGTACACTTGACTCCTCTAGTCCTCCCACGGCATCACTGTAGCGGTTGGAGGAATATGTAGCTATATTTTTCGGAGCTTTTTCCCTATCCACCCACTCGCTGGTTCATGTCTCCTTTGCTGTTCTGGTTTTGCTCACATTTTATAAATTAAGCACCACATAATCTCAGCATAGTCTATATCTATGGAGTCTATACAAAAGAGTTCTTCAAGGGCTCTTTAAGGCCTCATTAGATAATTAAGTGCCCTTGTCTTTTTCAGAGGGTTTCCTCATAGGAAAACACTGTTGTAGGGTTCTACATAGAACATTTCCTCAGGGTGGTTATTTCACAAGAAAGACTAAAGCACTGTTACAGACGTGGTTATACTGAATAAAAAAACATTCAATGGAAACTCACTTATTATAGACCTGAAATGTCTGAAAAATGTCTAAAATGTCCAAAAATATGGTCTTCGTTTTTCTCTCTTTTTTTGTTAATTTCTCTGTGCAGGGTGTCCAAATTCAAAATTCTTGTCTGTAGTAATCAGACGGATGCTACAGATTATGAAACATGGGGTATTGCTTACATGGTCTTGACACATGCATATCGCTTAGTACCTAAGATTGGATGTGTGCAGTTTGTGGACACTGTTCCTTTACTCGTAGTCTGGCTACGTAAAATGTTTTATGGTTTGAAGACTATATAAATTAGGGTTAATCCATGTCAAAGCCTAGATGTTGCCTATATGTGTTCATATACAACACAGCAACATATTATGCTTTGAAAAATAAAGGGTGACATACTTTCAAGGGGTACATCTTTGCATTTTTAATATGCATTTTTTTGGAAAGATGCATGTAGTGAGTGTAAGAACCTAAAGAGAAGAGTTGACTGATGAAGACTGATGTTTTACACATTGCCCACAGTACAGTGCTTTCAATTTCAAGCTTTCAAGTTCATATGATATTTGTTTGGGGGGAAAGAATTTTAGAGTACTTTACAGTGTATTTTGCAAGGCTCATTTATGAAACCATTATGCATTTCTACAGCTTTAACTTAACCCACCCACACTGCTGTAAGGTGTATTTTCTCAGCCAAGAACAGATCTACACTTTGCTCATCTGTGGTCTGTTACCTCGCATTTCCGGTGTTAAAAAGCTGACAGAGGATACATCGCCCCATATATATGCCAGAGTGGATTAACCACACTGTTTATCTTCCCAGTCATTTTAAACAGTTCAGAGTATAACTTCGCCAAATAAAGTTCCCCTCATGAAACTACTGACCAAAAAATTCAAACACATTCCACCCTGATTAGTAAGGGAAAAGTCGAGCTTCAGTGACATGGGCGTGGCCACGCAGCGTCTTCTTCAAAAGAATGGGCGTTCCCCAAGCGAGTGCCTTTTTAAAGTGGGCGTGGCCTTGTCTTTGTCCGCCCCATCCTTCCGTGCTACATTCAAGTGCTCCCTCAGAAAGTCTGTTTCCAAGTCATCATGACATAAGTTTATACAGCCACGCCTAAATGTAAATTGTCGTTGATGATCAGTAATGGTTTAATTCTTAATTCCTGCTCTGTAGTGATGCCTGTTAAAGGATAATACAAATACAAGTGAATTAAATATGGTGCCCTGTGATGGACCAGTGTCGGGGATCCTCTGGATTCACCATGATGATTATTATTACTGTCGTTGTTGTCATAGTCGTTAAGCCCACTATATCACATTTGAAACAAAAAGTTGTTTCAGTTTCATTATGTATCACAAAATGAAACTGCAACATAGAATTAAATGCAATAAAATCAAGGAATAATTAAGGGCTCGTACTTCCCTCAAAGCAGTTTACCTGGAGCCCTTTCTAATAGGCAAAAGCTCTGTTGTAGGGTTCTACAAAGACCATTTAACTAACGGTTCCCCTCCATAAGGACAACCGAAAAACCCTTAAGGGAGTGCAGAGAAAAGAAGACAGATAAGTCAAAAACAGAAATCCATTTCAGTGGAAACTCAGTTGTAATGGAAATGTTTGGGCAGTTGTTGCATTTGTTGTTCACGAATGTGCAAATTCAGCATAACCATAAATTCTCCTCTATTGCCAAATTAATACCATGATTCAAAAGATGAGCAGATTAAGACAGTAATTTACACATACTTATGACTTGGGAATTAGTCTTACACTATATATATATATAATGCTAATTTAATGCATTCGACTGGCCACAAATGGTCCTTTTCCCCCTTCCTACCATTAAAACTCATTGCATCAGAAAATCCGACTTTCCCCCCCTCCCACTGGTGTTTACGAGCAGGCTCAGGGTGCCTTGTGTACTCGTAACTCGTATTGACGGTCAGTCGGGTGTGCACGTGAACGCTGCATCAGACCTCTTTCCGTCGTGCCCGCGCCCGCGCCCCCGCGTCGTGTGCGATAACGTGTTCAAGAAGCAGCAGAAGAAGAAGAAGAAGGAGAGCGTGACTTGAGTGCTGTGCTTCCTCTGAATGCTGCTCGGGCAGGCGGGGCGTTTCGGCGCAGGGACTTTGAGAGAAACGCGGAAAAGCTGCTGCTGATTTTTCAGCGCCCCGACGGCCACTGACCGGAGCTCACACACCTACACACACACACACACAGGTACGTGAGGGGTGTTTAGGGGGAAATTGGGGTTTTTTTGCTTTACATTTTGAGTGTATGTATGTATGTTTTGTATATTTATGTCTATTTTTATATAAATGTGTATGTGGGGGACTTTCTTGCTCCTGCATTGTGCCACATGGGTGAGCTCAGCCTAGGGCTGTTCCCTCCTCAGTCTGGCAGCGTGTTGCTTTGGCGTGTGTTGTGTGACACGCAGCATTTTTGATTGTCTGGATGCAGTGTGTCTGCTGCTTCAGCCACTCCCCAAATTTCCCTAAATTTCCCTCTAGTCTATTCAAATCTCCCCCCTGTCCTTCTCCGTCTTCGCCATCTCTAATCACAAACTCCTTCTCGGTCCGATTTTGCACACAGAAACGCCACCAGGTGCCAATATTTTTCCTCTTCCGTCTTCTGAAATAGGCCTAGGTTCGGCATGCGATGGCTGGTGAGCAGACATGTACACCCACAGTGTGTGAAATGGGGCCACTCGAGCTTTCATCATGTGGTTTGGGGTTTGTTTCTGTGTTTTTAGGTGTTTTTTGCTGTCCTGTGGGAGCAGATTTTTGGCCTGGTTTGATTTCTTTGTCTGTGCTGGATTTCTTGGCGTGTCCTACGGCCGAATCTTGCTTACTACCGCACTAAACCCGGGCCAGAAGCAGACATGTAGCCTAACGGTCACTGGCTTTTGTTGTGGTTTTTTTGTTTTGTTTGGTGTTCTGTTCAGGACGGTTAGTAGGCTCTAGGGCGCGCGCGCACAAAGGAGCGGCCCAGACAGCCCATAATGCAGGTGTTTAAATCTCACACTTCATGTTTTAGCTTCAAGATCACCATGCATGCTCGTATGCTTTTTCCCTGATCCATGTTTGTTTCATTCACTTTTAGGCTGCTATCAAGATTTATTTTTTTTTAATTTTTATTTTTTTTAAAACAAACAAACCTGAAACCCCCCCCCCCTCCCTTGCATGCTTCACTTTATCTGTTCCTTTGTCTGACTTTTTCACTCATGCAGACTTTCCATGGATTACAGGAGCCCAGTATATTACAGCAGACTGTTCTAATTTGGCTACCTTTTTCCAAACCACATTTCCTGACTAAGGGGAAACCATAAAAAAGTCAGTAGCACTAACCCTGTGCTCAAACTGCTGAAGTTTGCTCTGTGCTCGATAACAGGAACATGTGTCAGCTGATGTCCTTCATGTTTGAGAGCCACAAGCGCAGCAGTGTTTGTGCAATCCTGACTAACAGCCAGTGCGTTGGATCAGAGCTGAAAAGATAAAAGCAGCTGGCAGTTTGTGAATAACGGATATATTCGAGATAAAGGGGGTCGCATGTGCGGGAGCACTCTGTGCCGGAGAGCAGGGAGGGAACAAGGTACAGATGGAGATATGGACTCAGGGAGGAGGGGAGGGAGGGGGGTGACGCCAGGGCAAGAGCAGACGGCATCCTATGGTAATTGGGTAAGAAAGGGTGGATCCTCATATTTCACCAGAAAATCTCTTGGGAATCCTAGGAAATTGCTGGACTTTACCTGGGTGTTATTGTGATGGGGGCTGAATGAAATGGGTGGAAGAGTCAAGTGGATTACTCGGAGACTTCCAACTGGATAAAACAGGAGGGTGAAGTTGGATAACTTCCCCCCCCCCCCTTTTTTCCCCCCTTTTTTTTTCTGAAGTCTCTTCATGGGCTTTTGTTTTTGTGAGGTTTTTAGCTTCTACTGGGCAGCCTACTAAATCTGGTCTTGCATAGTAACAGTGACTGCAATACTCTGATAATCAAAGGTTGATGGTTTTGTTTTGCCTTCTTAAATGGATTTCAAAATTAGCTCTTGTTTTTGTGTACATAAGATCATTGCCTAATAAAAGGAATCTGGATTAACCCCCATAAATCTTTTCAGAAGTCATATTGGAGATGGAAATCAAGTTAAATGGTAGGAACCAGAAAAACAGGCTTGTGATACATCTTATTACCTGCGCTACATGAGCTATCTCCTCTCCAAGCTTTTTATGGAATTTTTTTCTTTTGCTGCAGGTCAGTGTCAGACATGCTGTGACATGGCCCGGGCACTGGACTTGGTCTCATCTGTTAAGTTGACATACTTTGGGACTGATGACTATCTCATGTTTGCCTCCCCCCTTTTTTTTTTCTGAGACAGGCCACTGTTGAAGAATGGAAGCTGATCAGAATCAGGAAGTGCCGGAGGCTGTTGCTCAGACCGAGGTGGCAGAGACAGAAGTGCCCACTCCTGAACCGCCCAAAACTGAGGAGGTGAACGGAACACCCGTGGCTCAGGACCCTCCCGAGCCAGAGAAGCCAGCAGTGGAAGAATCTAAACCAGAGATGGTGTCCATGGAGCAAACACCTGAGGTGGTGGAGCCTCCCAAAGAGAACGCACCCCCTGAGACAGCCACAGAGCCAGAGAAGGAAGCAGAGGAAGTCCCAGAGAAAGCTGTCAAGGTGGAAGAATCTGCTGAGGAACCAGCCGAGGTTGAGAAAAAGCCAGAGGTTGAGCCAGCAGAACCAGAGAAGAAGGCAGAACCAGAAAAAGATGTGAAAGCAGAACCTGCTGCATCAGAGACTCCTGCCACGAATGAAGCTGCACCAAATGAACCAGCAAACGAGGCAGAGAACGCAGAAGCCAAACCAGTTGAGTCCGAGCCGGAAAAGCCCGCCGAGGCTCAAGTAGCTCAAGCTCAGGCCCCAAAAGAGGTGGAGGCAAAACCAAAAGAGCCAGCACTCCCACTGTTCTATGGCTGGTTCCTGGTCTCTGAAGATGAAGAGAAGATAAAGAGTTCCACCACAGAGTTCCTGAAGACGCTGGACACTCTGGAGGCCTTCAAAAACCAAATCAGCGACTGTGAGTAGAGTGTATGTCCAAATGTCATAATGGGTTCTGTGCTGGATGCTTGTTTTTAACATCCACGTCTTGGTGTTTTTAGTTGTTGGGGACGCAGACAAGGAGGTGAACATGGAGCAGTACTTCCCGACCAAAATCCCACTCCATTGCACTACTCAGTTCTGTGACTACGGAAAGGTGGAGGGCGCAAAAGAATATGCTGAACAGCAGGTTGGTCATTCAGCATGTTAGAGTTATGGTTCAAACATGGTTTAGACAGAAGAAGAGACATACAAAAGCATCTAAACTTCCGAGTACAAATTCAAGCAGCATGCAAATTAGAAACCTGTGTGTATGGTTTTCATTTGCATAGTGTAACCTGGCTGGGTTTTGGGTTGGGGTTTTTTTTTGTTTGTTTTTTTTTTTTCCCTCTTCTTCTTTCCCTGGCCAGTTTTATGACCCAACAATCATCACACCTTCAACACCAATTTAGACATTTCACTGAGGTGTTTCTTTCTGTTGCAAATAATTTTTGCAAAGCTGAATGCAGTAACAATTTTAACAGATTCTCAAACATGTTTAATAAGATCCCGTTTTTAGCATTTAGCCCTTCTTGTTGCAGTTTTAGCATGACTAAATTTTTTTTAGGTTTGATGTTTATGCTACTGGATTAGTACAAAATGGTCAGGAAATACCAATTGCATGACATGCTGACATTAACATTGTGTACTTGAGTATATGTTGTTACGGTTGCATTATGTGACTGCTCTGATAATTGATTGTAAAATTGACGATTGATTGACAGTTGTTTTACCTAACCAAGAATAAAAGTCCTTATGTTCACTCCTGTGTAGGTGGTTAAAGATTCCTATGACAAAACAACAGAGCTATCTGTTGTTGGTCTCATAGTGACTCCTCGCACGTTCGGTGCCCGTGTGTCACTGACCCCTGAGCAGCTGCCGCTGTGGCCTGCGGGAGCTGACAAAGTGGGGGTTCCTTCAGCTGACCTCCCCAGTGTCGAGGCTCTCCCAGTGGGAAGCCGTGCACATGTGACCCTGGCCTGTGCAGCAGGCGTGGAAGCTGTTCAAACCGGTATAGACCTGCTGGAGATCCTGGTCCTCCTGCAAGGAGAGGAGAAACCAGCCACGGTGGAGGAGCTAGACCTGGGTACGCTCTCATACCTGGGCAAGGGTCGCTGGTATCTGGCTCTGAAGGATGCGGTCACGTGCGATGCCACATTCAAGGGCTTCTCCGAAGAGCAGCGTCCCACTGAACCAGCCAAGAAGGAGAGTGGAGAGAAAAAGAAGAAGATGAAGTGCTCGATTCTGTGAGCAGATGGAGAGCAACGATGAGGGGTGTTTGTGTCCTGGGGCTGAGACTGGTTTTGTGTATGCGTGGTTGTGTGTGAATGTTTTTTTTTTTTTTCAGCTTTAGGGCTGGGTGTGGGCGATTGGTATGTACTACACCGCTTTACCATTCCAAAGCAACCTCTCTTAGCAGGTGCCTTTTTCCTTTCGCTTGGCAGCATAAGCGCCAAGGCCTTAGAATCTGCCTTACGGTCAAGAATCACCACGCTGTAGCTTGTAGTTCACTCGGCGCTAGGTGACCTTTCATGCTGCATAATTTCCTGTTTCCTCCTGCACTGCAGCATTCGGTCTTCCCAGCACGTAATGATTGCTTATCTAAATGTATTGACCTATTGGGTTGTACGAGCAGCAGCAGTCAAGAGTTCCTGTTTCTCAAGCAAACTGAAATGATTTGACACCTTCTAATATTTTGAAATTAGATGGCGTGTAATTGCCAAACTAATGATTTATTAGGTTTGATACGAAGTGTGTATGACATTTGGCCTTGGTGTGTGTGCGCTCGCTTGTTTGTGTGTTTGTAGTATGTCAGAATGGCCTTTTCCTCTTTCTTTTCAGTTGCGATAACCTTTCTGATGAATTTCACTCTGATTGAATGCCGTTTGTGTCCAGCTTTACAGTCACACCCAACTTGTATCCGTCTTTAATATGTACGTTGGCAGACCTGTTACAGTTTCTCCTTTACTACTACAAACTTTCTCTCTCTACTCAGTGTCTTGCCTAACTCTCATGCTCATCCAGTGATGCACTCACTTCACAGCAGATGAGCTCCTGTGCCATCTGCCACATCATGTTATCTCGTATTATCCTTCTCTTTAGCGTTTGAGCTAGTCTCACTTTTGCTCTTTCCAGCTGTTGTCACTTTCGACAAGCTGCACTCAGAATACTGTGACTGGCCACTGCCGTGATGCCTTCGTCTGTAACGGGGTGGTACAAGGCAGAAGCCGTGCTTATGTAGGCCTCGCACGTTGAGGTGCTGTATTTTTGCACTTATTCATTTTTTTTGTACACTTAATAAACAATTTGCTTGGCTCTGACAATCTCTCTTGCTCGTTTTTATTTAATGGTTGACTCACTTCACACTTCCCTTTTCTTTTTTCTTTTTCTTTTTTTTCAGTCGCTAAGAGCCGCCTTCCAAAGACAGCATATGTGATCATTTGTCACATAAAGGAGGTTGCACTAAAATAAACCCTCTCTTTTATGGTCGAAGCCACTACTTTGTACGTATTAGATGGGATCATGTAGGACTGAGGATGGAAAGTGATTTAAAAAATAAATAAATAAAATAAAAATACATGAGCCAGCTAGTCATTTTTAAAACAAATGGAGTAACATTCAAAAGATTTTACATGACCAGTGTTATTTAACCAAATAAATAATCAAACGAATCCTAGACATGTTGGAAATTTGACATGACGTGTTGGTGTCAACTTCAGGACTGCTGGGTAAACGTATAAAGAATTATTTACACGCCGTCCACAAGGTGGCACTAATTACTAAATTGCTAAAACAGCAGGCCCTTAAGGTAACTTCAGGGTTGCCAGGTTGAGTCTAAATTAGATTTTTTCATTTTTTTTTGTCTGGATTTGATTGTGTGTCTGTGTGCAAGTTTATTATAGGTGTCCCATGTTTGTGGTGGCATCTTTAAGCACCGTGGGTGGTAGTGATTTAAATTTAGTTTAGGGTAAATGTGTATAAGAAATTCTTGCTATTGAATCAGAACTGGGATGATGTCGAATGCCTGTGCGATGAAATGTTCAACTGGGGGAGATTTAGGATTGTGTTTACGATTTAACTCAAAAGACCTCACCGACCTGGCAGAGAAATGGCTGACTAAGCATTCTTTGGCAAAACAGTGCCCATAGGGCCTGTGTATATCGGATGACTTGGCAAAACGAATGGCTTGATTTTTATCCTTCGTTTCTTCAGCAAATTTACTCAATGAATAATTAAAACATGATCTTTAAACCCTGCACCACTGTTTTAACCATATTGCCAACTGTTTTTATTGTTTAACTTTTACATTTTTCAATCATTAATCTTACTGCGGCTTCCAGGGTAGAGAGCCAGGTTGTACCTAGTGTTAGTTTTTGGGGTGGCAGTTGGGGCAAAATACAAATCCATCCATAGAAAAAGATAAATTTGGGGAGCCCCATTCTGTATATGGCCTAGTGGACTCATGCCTAAGCAACATTTTTTTTTGTTGTGAAACGCTGGCCTTAAACCAAACAACTTTTCAAGGAATTTCAGTGTCGCAGACAAATTTGTCAGAATTAAATTGAGTTTTGCTCAGTTTGGGGTGCACTTGATCATTCTCAGTCGATCATTTGATGTAAGGTGGTCAGGATAGCTGTCTTAAAGGGGACGTATGAAAGTCCAGTGCACTTTTTTTCTTTTTTTCTTCTTCAGTACTTATGCATATGGATTTGGATATCTGGAGTGGCGAGGAACCTCTGAAATACGACGACCATGATTCAGAAAATGTTTTCTTCAACAAGCTGTTCAGATTTGGCTCCCCTTTCTATGTCACAAAGGAACCCATCTAAGCACCTCCACTCCCAGCTTGAGAATGGGGGGGGTTACACATGAATATTCACGAGGAATGTGCTATCTGATTAGTCATGGGGGGAGACATGAATATTCATGAGGAATGTGCTATCTGATTAGTCAATGGAAGGGAGGGGGTGAGGAGGGGATTATCATTATCGTTTAAAGGAACAGGTTCTCAAACTGGCTGAGCATGAGCTCTTTAGGCAGGGTGTGGTGCTTTACCTTGTATTTTGCTCAAAATTAGGCAAAGCATTTCACAAAGGCCTCAGGAAACTGTAACAACTTGTGGAAAAGGAGAATCGTGTCACCTTTAAGTAAATCTTTTTCCTCTTTTGACTTTCTAATAAATTCAGCTGGGTTTAATATCATCTTTAGTCTTGGCTCATGTGAACACTGACCCTATAACATTCCCAGTCTTTCCAACATCACAGATAATAGCTCAAAAAGCCATTTGGCAAAAGGCCGACATAACTGTAATTAATGACACGTTTATTCTTGAGATGTGAGAGGGTGTTTGTTTTTTTTGTTTTGTTTTTTTAGTCTTTTCAGAATCTTTTCAAAGTCTTTTAGTGTATGGTTAGCATAATAAGCTACAAAAACACGTAGCTAACAACATTATGACCTAACTATATTTTATGAAGTACGCTAGTATAACAAATTCAATATCATTGGCTAACAGCGCCAAATAATGAAAAGAAGAAATCCAGAGGTAGGCCTGCAAATGAGAAATATTGGTAACGTAAAAGATTTCACCAGTGTTTGGCCAGTGTTACTTTATTGTGATTAGTTCACTTCTGCCTTAGCTACCTAAAAATTGCTTTGTTCTGGCACAACATTATATTTACTGTCCTTTACACCAATGGTCTTTCAAATTTCCCAAAGATAGAGGTGCAGGCGTTCTGTGTTCAAGCTTGCTTACGACAGTGAGATTGATTTATTCAGCTGCACATTAAATGACACTGGACACATTCATCCGTTCTCTATGCCCAGCTATAGCCTTCATACCTATTAATCCCAGCTGACTTCGGACGAGAAGCTGGGCACACCCTGGGCAGATCTGTGGACGATTTAGAGTAGCCAGTTGATCTAATCTACATGTCTGGGATGTGGGAGGAAACTAGAGCACCCAGAAGAAACCCACACAGGCATGGGGAGAATATGCAAACTCCACACAGAAAGGCCCCAGTCAGCTGGCAAGTCTGGGTTGGTAACAGCATTTAAGAATAAGAATAAAAAGAATGTATTTCAGCATGGCTATGCTTCACACTAGAGTGGCACTGGCTACCCCTTAACTCCACCTATAGCTGTTTTAAATTTTCCCCAGCACTCTTATCTTCCCCTCTGCCTCTTACACCTATGCATGTACATGTATATCTGTTTGATGTAACTGGGGTAAGTTAGGGAGAGTTTTCCATTCTTGGCTTGATAAACCACCAGTTCAGTGTGCTCCTTTTGCCACACTGTCTTATCTGCTTATGAAAGCCACAATAAAATGTTTATTCTCTGTATTTCATCAGCCAGTGTTGCTCCCCAGCAATCAATAGGAACATTTTCTTTTAAAGCACTTGTCTCTTTGACTTATGTCTCCTGGCTGGAGATCTCAGACTGCATTAAGTAATCACACTGAAGCTAAAGAGCCAGACTTGATCACTTTAATGGCCAAGACTTTGATTTGACCTTCTTATCACAAAGTGAGTCTAAATATATGTAAGACAGTATTGGCTTGGATCACCATTAATTAAAAGTACTTAAAGGACATGAATTTGTTTTCAGTCTTGACTTGAATTCCATCAGGTCTTGTTTCTCTCTAAAGAATTTTGCACTGTATTTGCAGCTCCCAAATATATACAAGCTAATTCCTATTGTTTCTCATACCAGTAGTGACCATGAACGTTCACATGCAAGCCGTGTGACACCATTATGATTGAGAAAGCATTATTGATTTTCTCATTTTTCATTAATGAAAAATCTATGTTAGCGTCTTAAAATAACACTATGATCCTGCATGTTCTACCAGTGCAAATATGCAAGTTCTCAATTTCAGTGTTTGGATTTCAAAGGAATAATCTAATAGTGTCTCAAATCGTATACTTATAAACACTGGGCCCAAAAAATGCATGCATAAAAGTTGTATTACTGTAGACAGGTCTCAACATATCTCTCCACACTGAATATATATATACAGGTCCTTCTCAAAAAATTAGCATATTGTGATAAAGTTCATTATTTTCTGTAATGTACTGATAAA
>JAQMCW010000008.1:3666831-3693932 GCA_030068335.1 Chrysichthys cranchii | reverse complement strand
GAAAGATTTAATTTCATTATTTTTGAAGTCATTTTTACTTTGCAGCATTTCCTTGCACGTGCCTAAGACTTTTGCACGGTACTATATATTTTTTTAAGGGACTTGGTTTGGAAGTGCTTTTTTCCCTCCTGAAGAAAGGTTAACTAATGAGTATTTTCGAGTTCAGGAAGAATGATAATAAAAAGTGAAAAGAGAAGCTTTATTGTAAAGCTTGTTATTGCTCATACATGTATTGATCAATTTAGGTTTTTTTCTTCATACATTAGTTGTGATATGATGGATCTGAATACATTCCAATAATAAAATCAGTAGACAGCTTATTCCGGCAGGAAAATTCTGCCCCCGGTGAAATATAATTTACCACAAATGTTGCACAGAAATTCCAGTAATACTGCACACTTTCATGAATGTTGTTTGGCATGGGGGTCATAACACATTTGCCACACCTAAATGTAAACACGAAAAAATAGAGAATTGGGCTGAGCTGTTGTTGGCCTGTGTCACACAGGATCTATTTATACTGGACAGAGTCTGCTGCTCAACAAATAGCGTCACAGGGACCAGGCTAAAGTACCTGCTCCTAATACACACCATCATTCACACAACTGCACAAAAGACTGGGAGTGATTGATTAGTCATGGGCGATGACCTATGATCATTCCCCAAGACTGAAGTGGTAGATGTGAGGCAGAAAATGTAAAGGTGCACAGAAAGAACCAACATGGCATGAAGTACGCATGGAACATGAGGGTGATACCATAAAGCATAAATTAATATACATAGAACAAAGAAGCTACAAAGTGTAAAAATGTACGTATGAATCAATAAAGATTATGGTTCTACCAGGAACCATATTTGATAGGAGAACACCGTCTGAGGGACTGATAGACAAACCGAAGAAACCTTTACAGGTCCTAGATTTAACTTCCCCAGAGAACGTCGGCTCAGAGATCACCGCACGTGTGTGGTGCAGGAGTGTGATAAGTAGCCAAAGGCTTCTATAGTAAGGCTTAACCATAATAAGGTGCATTAACATTGATCAGTTTGCGTACGTATGTGTGCTGTGAGTCTGAAAGATGATCTTGGGGGATAGTGAGTTAAATGTCATTGAGCCTCCGTGACATACACGTTGACAGATCAGACTGTGTTAAGGTCAAAGGTCAAAGTACAGAGTAGCAGCTGAACATGTCTGGAAGACATTTTGTTTTCATACATTAATACATGCTTTGTTTTCTTTGTCAAGGCAACTAAACTTATAACAATTCATGTTTAATAAATGGAGAATGATTCAGCTGGTTACTGTAGGCATGCGGAGGCAGTGGTCATGTAGGCTCATAGTGACTTAAAAGTGCACTCAAGCTTCAGTGTCTCTCCCTCTCCCTTTACCAATCATTATGCAGCATTGTATTTTATGTCATATTGTTCTTGAAATCCTGATGCGAACTCTTAAGGCTTCTCACTTTCACTCCCCCCCCACACCCACACCGACACACACCGACACACACCGACACACACCGACACACACACACACACACACACACACACACACACACCCACCCTTCCATGCCTAGTCATTAGGGCTGTTAATCCCCTGAACAGAATGTCCTTACTTATTCTCAGACCCACAGCTATCTCTCTTTCTCTCACCCAGGAGTTACAGTTATTACATACTAGCGCCCTGATGGTGAGCCAAGGTGACCCCTTTCTACCCCGTAAGACCAACAAGACACTTGAGCCATCACTCACTATGCTTCCTATCCCTCACCACTCAATACCACAATCCCTGACTCCATGCCTTCCATCCTATACCGACCATGTATGTTCCAAAAACAGACAGCATTTTCAGACCCCTGCTTCAAGGCTAACCCCGTCACACACACAAATACACTCAGGCCCACAGTTGCTGCCAAATTACTCCAGCCACCTCTCTCTCCATCACAGGCCCTGCCCCTTCTCCATATACGTGCCACCTCCGCCAATAGGGGGTCTCACAACAACGTGCCTCTACACAAGAAGCTTTGGGGTGTCTTTATAAAACCATACGGAGATAAGCAACTGTTAGCACTTTCTGTCAGCCCAGGGAGGAGAGGAGGTGAGAGAGATAGGGGAGTGAGAGAGCGAACGACTGGGGCTATTGATTTTGTCCCAATTTCTACACTTTTATAAAGTGTTGGTGGGTTTTTTAAACTCTGTCTTCTAACGGAAATTTGACCTTTTTTTTTCCACTTCATGGTGGACTTTCCTGAGCTCTGAGTTGGGATCTGACCTTTGGTTTTTTTGGGGGGTTTTTTTTGTTTGTAAAGCCTCCCCTTGAGCTGAGAGGATGGAGAACGCTCACATTCAGGAAGCGGCTGCGTGCCTGTCCTACTTTGGTGTCAGTGAGAACACTGGCCTCTCACCTGACCAGGTCAAACGGAACCTGGCCAAATTCGGCTATAACGGTGAGGGGAACATGAACACATGGATGGATGGCTGGATGGATGTATGGATCGAAAAAGACCAAGAAGACAGTTTTTCGATAGATACAATTGTCTTCTCAGACTTGTAGGCCAAGGAGACAAAAGATCAAAGTAAAAAGGCACAGAAAATGTCGAATAATTCCAAGATAGTTAGATAATAACGGCAAAATAATTGAAGAAAGAGTAAGCTTTGAGTAATTCTTTCTCACACTGTTATCTGTGAACTACACATCTAAGCTATCATCTCTTTTCCAAGCTATTATTTATTTTATCCACCAATGTTTAGGCCTGGAAGTGAAGTGTGGACGTCAAATTAATTGCAGGGGGGTTTTTTTGTTTTCTTTTTGGGAAACAGGCCTTGTTGATGAAAAATAGTAAACGGAAGATATAAAGATGTGATTCAATAAAAATATATTTATAATGAATCTTCATAAAGTGCCAAGGCATCTAGATAAATCAGTGGCTATCTTCAATTTTATGTGCATGAAGACCGCCAGGCACTAAAGGGCAAAGCCCCCTATTAAGATTATATAAATGCTGTACTGACTACAAATACATGACCATAATAATTAGTCAAGACAATAATGAACATGATTATTATAATGTACACATTAATAATCTTTATTTTGCATTATTTCCTTTATCACACCTCCTGGACTGAATTGACCAATCACAGAGCTGCCTGCTGAGGAAGGTGAATGTTTTTTCTCTCTCTCTTTGTCTCTCAGGTGTTTACATTGCTCCTTCTTACAAGCAATTTTCACAATTATTAGCTGACACACACACTGAGTAAAGACTAAACACGACAAAGCACACTGTTATTGGGAAATAATCAAAGTGATACAAAGAGAAGGGTTATCATCATCCTGAAAGATTATTTCCCAATAACAGCATACTCCATATGCATAATCTACTCCTGTGATACAACAGGGACTTGTAAATGAATACTGCATTTATTATAGAACAATGAGTTGTACATTTATCCATTTATAGTTATGTTTGATGCTGTGAATATCCACAACACACGTTAGTTCCCGTTATTACTTTTGTCAAAGCAGTTCGAAACTTTCTTGAAGTTAATAAGTCAAAAACATCTCCATTTACTATTAGGCTTAAATTATGAAGCACATCAGCCAATTCAAATCCCTGTATATGAGCCGTTACTATAGAAATGACTGAGACATTATTAATATATTAGATTAATTGTACACAATAAACATGCCAAATAAACATGCTACCAGACACACTACCAGAATTTAAGAGCTTCATTTTCTAAATATATTGAATATTTATCTCATCTACAATGAGATAAATAAATGTCGCTTTATATGCAGTGCTCAGTAGTTCCAGCATTCACAAATGCATACATTGAATGTATACTTTCTCACGTTTCTCAGGTAAATCAATCTGGGAGCTGGTGGTGGAGCAGTTTGAGGATTTGTTGGTCAGGATCCTGCTGCTAGCTGCCTGCATCTCTTTTGTAAGCCTCTCAAAATCACCTCATTTTTATCAAACTATAAAAATCAATTAAGAAAGTGGCAGAGGTGTAGCAGGCGGGATGTATCGGAATTAAAAACCAACCTGTAGTCTTTTCCCCGGTTTCTTTTTTCCCTAAATAGAACACAAACTACTTTTACCCATCCTTTCATCCAGGACATAAAGAAAGGGACTATTGTTGCAAGTGAGGTGCCAATTGTGGGTGTGTAGTGCACTTAAAAGGAAGCAGGACATGGATAGGCATAGTTAACACTGATGTGAATGGCAGGGACAGGTTTGTCGCATGCCCAAGCCGTCCTGTCCATCAAAAAGTGACCTCTTCACCCTTTAGCCCTGAGCAATGTATTGTGGGTAAACTTCACGTTCGGAGGTGTGATGTATGGCAGAAGTGTGCCTTCACACGGATATAGTTTCACACTCTTTTGAACAGATCTGAGAAGATATTACTGCTTGTTATGCTTTTAACTTCTTTAAATTCTAAAGTTTCACATATTGTATACAGTATGTTAAAATCTGTTCTTAACGCAACAGAATTGTAATGTGAATCCTATTGTTTTCTGCAGTTGGTGTACTGAAATGCATTTTGCACTTTGTACATATACTGGACGTCTTGCACTAATTACTAGCATAACCACAGTCTTAAGTTGTAAAGATCCTTTGTAATGACAGGACTGATATAAATCTGGTTTGAGTTGCTGAAAAACTACTTTACCCATAAATCACATCTGTGGTGTTACAAATTAATCACCATTTGGAGTGATCAGATCATTCTCTCACCATTTTTGCTCTGCCACGTCTAATTTGTTTTGAAGTGCCATCATGGGGGTGACTATGCAACACTAATTCTCCTCTGTGGCTGAACAGCTGTCATTATGGCCTTGAACGGCTGGGGAAAGAAAGCCAGGAGGGAGAGAGAGAGAGAGAGAGACAGAGAGAAAGAGAGAGAGAGAAAGGGGGGAGGAAAAAAGGAGATCATTATTTAAAGCCAGGCTGAGGAACAGAACCCATGTCCAAAAGGTCAGGGATGGAAGATATGGGTATTACTTGGTGGAGAGACAGAGATAGAAACAAAAACGAGAGCAAAGGAGAGAAAGAATGTCAGAGAGCTGGTGTTAATGTGCCATAAAGCAAATACTGCGTTCGAAAGCTTCAGGAGGAAGACACAATGAGCAGACACAGCTGTTTTCACACTATCTCTCCATCACAGAGAAAGACAGAGAAAGAGCAGGAGGAATTAGAAGGGACTATCTGATGCAGGACATTCATGGTGTGAAGTGAAAATGGAGCCAAGGAGATAATGAAAGATATATGAATAATGATTGTGATATATCAGAGTATTCAGGGCGGAATGTTGCCTCTCGCTTGTTGATTTGCTAAGGTGGGGAAATAGTAAAAGATTAGTCTTGTTATGATGTTATTCTGAGGAGTTCTTGTCACTGCACCTCAGGTTCTGGCCTGGTTCGAGGAGGGTGAGGAAACTGTAACTGCCTTTGTCGAGCCTTTCGTTATTCTGCTCATCCTTATTGCCAATGCTGTGGTTGGAGTTTGGCAGGTGAGGTAACACAGACACACACACACACACACACACACAGGCACAGAGAGAGAGCGACACACACACAAGGATGTGTATAGGGTAACTGTAAGAGGACCTGGCAGGGTGGCTGTCATAGACACTTTGATACATGCATCCAAAAGTAACGAATGTTTATTGCTTTTTGATTATTTTGGATTATAATTATTGGCACTTTAAAAAAATTAGCAAAAAACTGATGCATAAGATAATATGAATTAAACAGGACCCCAAAATGTCCACTTAAATAACTGGAGAAAATGCTTAACGCTCTCATACGAACATAATTCATAACATTTTCTATCAAAAACACGTGCCACAAATATTAGCATCCTTAAATAAAACAAAAATAAAAGTCATGTCATTCTGTCAGTTCTTTTAGTGTTTTAAATATGCTCTCAGTTCTCAGAAATGCTATTGTTGAGCTGGTCTTGTTTCCCTGAGGTATATATGGAGAATTAAAAAAAAAAAAAGATGTAAAGAAGAAGGTTCAAAGGTCTGGAACAGTTGGGGTTACAGGATGCACAAGAATACTATGGGCAGTAGCCCATCATTATTGTTCCTGCCAGTGGTTGGTACAGTACCATCTTGGTCATAAATGAAAAGAAAAAACAATAATGGCATAAAAGGAAACGCCAATGTAAAATAATATTTATCTCACTGATGATTGATGATTTGGAGCTGATTTTCAGCATGACACCCCACCCCCCCAAAAAAAACCCCGATTGCCTCTGCCAGGAGGTTAATACTTCCCCATAGACAGATCAAGTACATAGTGCATCCAAATTAACACAGAAAAAAAGCAGGATTGCAAAATTTTAACAACCTGAACTGTGATATATTTCACAACGTGTGGTTTGAATAGAAGCAGGAAGTCCACAATCTTCTAAAATCTTCTGCATGAAGATGAAGAAAAAGGCTTTTGTAATTGACTATACATGTGCATTGACTGGAAAGGGAGTGTGGCACCTTTTTGTGGTGCAACGGTCCAAAGTTAATCCCAGTAGATCCTTAGGCTCTTGAAGGCTTGTAACCATGTAGCCTTATCGTCATGGTACAGAAGGCTGGTCAGATTTCAGCAAGGGCCATATGGATAAAACAATTCTCATCTGGAAACTATGCACGCCAAAGAAAGAAGACGGGCTCTGAGCTGTAACGAGATGGAGTGGAAAAAAGGAACTGACTTTGGATGAATTCTTCCTTCCTCAGGAGCGCAATGCAGAGAGCGCCATCGAGGCTCTGAAGGAGTACGAGCCAGAGATGGGCAAGGTGTACCGAGCTGACAGGAAGAGTGTGCAAAGGATCAAGGCCAGGGAGATTGTTCCTGGTGACATTGTAGAAGTGTCAGGTACACGCGCGCACACACACGCACACGCGCACACACACACCATTTGCTTCATCAAATAAAAACCTAAAATGGGAAACACCAACACAGATGACCAATATGGCCACCTATGACTCACATGTCCTTGAAAGAGTTAAAGTATTTTTTTATGGTAATCAGAATAAAAGTGTGTGTGTGTGTGTGTGTGTGTGTGTGTGTGTGTGCGCGTGTAAAAAGGATTGAAAAGAGAGAGATAGAGATATAGAGAGGGAGGGAATAAAAGGATCTGAGAAGGTTAAGAGATCTCTTCAAGAGCACAGTCAAAGAAAAGCTGGTGTATAAATATGGCCCAGCACCTGTCTTCCACTTGCCCTCATTTCAATCCCTTTCTCTTTCTCTCTCTCCTTTTATCCCTCTATCCTTCTCTTTAATTCTCCCACCTGTTCACTCCTCATCACTCCTTTCTCTCTGCGGTCAGCTGGTTTATGGCTTTTTGCAGACTCAGTGTGTTCTGTTTCATTGTCTATACCTCATATCAGATTCCCAATAAATGTATTTATCTTATATAAATATCTTTGCATAGCTATGCAATTTGTAAATATTAGAGATTATTATAGGATGATGATGCCACAGGTTTGGCATACCTCCAATTAGTTTCAGCTGGAAGAAATTCCATTGTTGTTCAGATGAAAATCTAGATAAATAAATAAATAAACAAACAAGTCATCTAATGAATGAATGAATGAATGAATCAATCAATCAATCAATCAGACACAGAATTTTAAAAATCTAAAAAATAATCTATACAAATTATAATTTTTTAAACAATTCTTATATAATAATTAAGCCTAGTCACTGTAATCATCCTATAATAATAATAATAATAATAATAATAATAATAATAATAATAGTAGTAGTAGTAGTAGTAGGAGTAGTAATAGGAGTAATGTGTGTGTTTTTTGTCTTTCCTGCAGTTGGTGATAAAGTCCCTGCTGATATCAGAATCACTTCAATCAAATCCACAACTCTGCGTGTTGACCAGTCCATCCTTACTGGTACAGGCATATAACAATGAAGACATTAATCATTAAGAATAGTTGCAGTCTCACATTCAGCCAGTCATATATATGTATGTATATATATGTATGTATATATATATATGATAAAGTCAGCTAATATCATTAACCACCAATGATCACCCCTTAACTGTCTGTCTCTTATAGGTGAGTCTGTGAGTGTGATCAAGCACACCGAGCCTGTGCCAGACCCCAGAGCTGTCAATCAGGACAAGAAGAACATGCTCTTCTCTGTGAGTGTCTCTTTCATTACCATTCATTTTATACTCTACTATTTCACATCATCCCTTTACTCATTTCTTTTTCAGAACATGTTTACACTGCACATTTTTCAGTCTTCCCCTTTACATATTGCTCACTTATAAGCAGTTTTCTTCATCAATCTACACTTATTCATTTCTACAGCCTACCATGTTTATCAATTATATGTTCACTCACCCATTTCTGTTCATCTTGTACAGGGCACCAACATCGCAGCAGGAAAAGCCATGGGTGTAGCTGTGGCCACCGGTGTCTCCACAGAGATCGGAAAGATCCGGGACCAGATGGCAGCCACCGAGCAGGAGAAGACGCCACTGCAGCAAAAGCTGGATGAGTTCGGAGAGCAGCTCTCTAAGGTCATCTCTCTCATCTGTGTGGCCGTGTGGCTCATCAACATCGGCCACTTCAATGACCCCGTGCATGGTGGCTCCTGGATCCGAGGCGCTATTTACTATTTTAAAATCGCCGTGGCCCTGGCTGTGGCTGCTATCCCCGAAGGTGAGAGACTAATGACTTATACCACAGAATTCTTCATTCTGACTGGTTCCAGCTACAAGGCAAATCACAGGTTAATATTAATGCACTTTTTCAAATACACTATTGGTTCACAGTAACAGCTAATTCACAGGGACTTGCATTGCAGATGCTCCACATAAACTAAGACTTTAGTTAAAAATGGATTAAAATGCATTATTTAACAAAGAACAACATATAATTGTTGACATTATGAAGTTCTACATTGGTAGACGTTAACATTTATGAACGCAGTGTCCAGTGTCAGCGATTTATAATAGAGGATTTTTGCACCACAGGAAATACTTCAGGACAAAAGTCTTCTCTTTTAGCTTTCTCGGTAACAAGCTGCATTTTAACTTTGAGAGAAACCTGTGGCTGGTGAGGGAACAACCACTTTCAGCTGCTACAATAACAGATAACAGGAGCTAACTTGTTTCACACATGTTCCACAAATTTATAAAATATAAACTGGCAAAAATCATGACACGTCTAATGCAAATACTGAAAATTTACTATAGACTAAGAGGGATCAGACTTGTTCATTGGAGCAAGCTCCTTCAGTGGCAGGCTCCTACATCCATGATGTGGGAAGGAGAGACTCAGAAGGTCTTTCCTTCCTACTGCTGTCAGACTATACAAAAAAGTCCTGCATCTGACCACACACACATAGACGAACTAACACACACATCCAATAGACCATGTGCAATATTTTCCCTAGAGTGCAATTTTCTGAGGCAACATGTGCAATCCTTTTACACATATCTATATATTCACTCTGTACATATATACATACATATACTCTGTGTACATACATACATATATTATACATATACTTTATATTCTATATTATACATATATTTATCTGTTTATATTTTATTTATATTTATCTGTTTAAATATACATATATATACACATTTATATTTTCAACACGCTCATCCACATTTATTTTTCCAGATTGTATAGTGTACATTTTTTATACTGTACTGTTGGTATAGTTTTTTATTCTGTTTGTAATTTCTGCTGCTCTTATCTTGTTCTGTCCACTTTCTGCCATGACAAATGCAATTTCCCACTTGTGGGACTAATAAAGGATTATCTTATCTTATCTTATCTTAAAAGAATGAACTCCAGGAAGGTAACAGCACCTCTGTGTCAGGATGCATGTAGCCTTGTTGAATGGATTTCTGTCTGCGTTTGTTGCGTGCACTTATTAATTTGCACTTGATCTGACTGATCTGACCTTGGTAGGTCTTCCTGCTGTAATTACTACATGCTTGGCTCTGGGCACACGCCGTATGGCCAAGAAGAATGCCATTGTGCGCTCTCTGCCATCTGTGGAGACTCTGGGCTGCACCTCAGTCATCTGCTCTGACAAGACCGGCACCCTGACCACCAACCAGATGTGTGTGACCAAGGTGGGTAACAAATATGAGTACACACACACGTTAATCGGGGTAAGGTTAATTTGAGTTAAGTTCATTAAATTCGCTTATGTTTAATTATGATAAGCTTTATTTTTTAAAAAAATGGTTTCTCAAGAATTAATATAACTGTAAATGGTTCTTGCTGTCTAAAGGGGTTCTATTTAAGATGTTCCTGAAATAGAGAGGTTTTGTTGTTAGGATTTTTTTTTAAGACTTCAGGGTCGTAGATTAAATAAATCTTTTAGGTTTGGCCAAGTTGTGTTATTCATCTTAGGCTCCATTCAGTTGGGTTCTTTTGGGTTATGTTCAGTTAGGTTAGATTCTGTTACACTCTTTTGGAATCAGAAAAATAGGTTCATAATGTCTGTGTATAGTTAATGGTTCATGGTTTCTGTTGGGCTCTACTGAGTTGGTTATACTCTTAGAAAACAGATCCTCAGGGGTTCTTTGGATGGTTTTCTGAAAGAAAAACCATTCTAAGCAGATATGTGATTTTACGCAGAACTCTTAAAGATATGGACAAAGCAAAGAGTCCTATACATGCTACATGGAACGCTGGTTAGGCATGTTTACTATGATTGGGTGCATTTTAGGGTACCAATCAAATTACAAAGGGTGCCAAATTTTGGTACCTGTGAGAGCATCAGGGAGAACGAGCCGAGAGAGCTAAGTATACCTTAGAGAGCGTGCGAGATCATGTGATGTCATAACTGCAACATGTTGAAGCCCAAAACGCAGTCAGGACAGCATGCTCACGGTATGCCCTGGTGACAATCTGTGACAGGCTGGAGGTTGTAAGGATGGCTTTGTGAGGGGAGATGGAGGTAGACAGGGCTTTTATTTTGTGTGTTGTGTAAAATGGTCAAAGTAACAAAGTGTTTTCTACAACTGAAATTATAGATTGGGTTACAAAACAACAGTGAGAATACAGAAAAAAGTACCACTGGGTAGCAGTACTGAATTTCAGGTACCGGTAGAGGTCTAAATATGAACAGTACCCCAGCCTAATGTTTATGCTTGGTTCATTTTGCCTCTGTTTAGTTAAACTTAGTGTATAGCATATCCTGAGGGAAGAAAGTTCTTACTTCTGTGACCATGCTTATGTCCTGTATCAGGAACAAAACAGAAGTAGAATAGAAAATCAATTTAAGGGATCCTCAGAGTCTTAGGGCATCACATCAGTCCTTTGTAAGATAATTCAGTTATTACTATTCGTTTGGTATGAATACCGGTAGCTTTCACAGAAAAATCAATTCAATTTTATTTTAACTGAGTTTTTATCAGTTGTACTGCATGCTGATTAAAACTGATCTAACCCTTTTCAGGAACTGATATAAGCTTCAGAGCAGAAAAAATTAGTCTTGGGTCAGTTCTTTTGTTTTTGCAGATACACGGTGAGAAAACCATGAAAATGTTGTGTCTTTCTTCACATTTGTTACCATAAAATAATAATGCTAACAAAAGTGTCTAAACTGTTTAGATGTTCATCATTGAGAAGGTGGAAGGAGACAATGTGACTCTTGACCAATATGATATTTCTGGCTCAAAATACACTCCTGAAGGAGAAGTGTAAGTAAACAACAAATCTTTAGGCAGCTATGAACAAAAACAAAAACTGTATGAATGAATATGAATCCACATTCACTTTCTGCAGAACTAAAGGTGGACTTCCAGTGAAATGTGGCCAGTATGATGGGCTGGTTGAGCTAGCTACCATCTGTGCTTTGTGTAACGACTCCTCTCTGGATTATAATGAGGTTAGCACTTTCTCTCACACATGATCACTTTCCTGTTTGAGCTGTTTCTACTATAAAAATGTATTCTTTCTCTCTGATAGTCTAAGGGAATCTATGAGAAGGTAGGTGAAGCCACTGAGACTGCACTCTGCTGCCTGGTGGAAAAGATGAACGTGTTCAACACTGAGGTCCGTAGCCTGTCAAAGGTGGAGAGAGCCAATGCCTGTTGCACAGTAAGTATGACTACTGTACCAAATTTTACCAAATGTTTTTAAATGATTGTATAATGATTGTATAAAATCCTTATCATGCCGAGTTACTCGATGGTTTTTCTTTAAAAGGGTTCTGTGTTGACGAATTGCATTATCTCTGCCTTCCTCACTAGGTAATTAAGCAGCTGATGAAGAAGGAGTTCACACTGGAGTTCTCCCGTGACAGGAAGTCCATGTCTGTCTACTGCTCTCCTACCAGGCCCTCCAAGGCATCTCTTGGCAATAAGATGTTTGTCAAGGTTAGTGCACCTTTCGATGGTCAACATATGAAGAAGAGCCTTGCACATAATTAACTTTCTCTTAACTAATCTTCATGCAGGGTGCTCCTGAGGGTGTGATTGACAGATGTGCATATGTGCGTGTGGGAACCACCCGTATACCCCTGACTGGCTCTGTGAAAGAAAAGATCATGGCTGTGATTAAGGAATGGGGAACTGGCCGTGACACCCTGCGTTGCCTGGCTCTGGCCACTCGAGACTCTCCTCTGAGGAAGGAGGAAATGAACCTGGAGGATTCCACCAAGTTTGCTGACTATGAGGTGAGTAGATGGATGTACAGGTTCTAACAAAAAAAGGGCAGAACCTGATGAATGCCGGTGAAAGAACATTTGACATTTGCTACATCACGTTAAGAGTATTCACTTGTCTCTCTGGGAAACAAAGAGTTTCTTTTCAAAACAAAATAGAAACCCAATAGAAAGCTAGAATTGTTCCAAAAACCCCTTGAGTATATATTCTTAGAGGAGGTTCAGATGTACCTCCACCAACCTCACCATGCTTTTCTGTGCTCCTCAGACTGACCTCACCTTTGTGGGCTGTGTTGGCATGCTAGATCCCCCTCGTAAGGAGGTCATGGGCTCCATCCAGCTGTGCAAGGCTGCTGGCATCCGGGTCATTATGATCACTGGTCAGAGGCATCACCTTCTCCATATAGACTTCCCACTTCTTTTCATCTATAGCAGATCTTGTACCGGATCTCCCTCCACTGTTTCTCACTGTTTGACATGTCATGGTTCTACTCTTTTCTTATCTCATTATCAGCCCTGTATTACTACAACACTTTCTCCCTCTCTCACAGGTGATAACAAGGGCACTGCTGTGGCTATCTGCCGTCGCATCGGCATCTTCGGAGAGGATGAAGATGTCACTGGGCGTGCTTTCACGGGTCGTGAG
The DNA here is from genome assembly GCA_030068335.1 of Chrysichthys cranchii. Taxonomy (NCBI): domain Eukaryota; kingdom Metazoa; phylum Chordata; class Actinopteri; order Siluriformes; family Claroteidae; genus Chrysichthys; species Chrysichthys cranchii. The sequence goes on along the minus strand of JAQMCW010000008.1, from coordinate 3,680,625 downwards.
TTTGATGACCTGCCTCTAGCACAACAGAGAGAGGCAGTACGCAAGGCCTGCTGCTATGCTCGTGTCGAGCCTTCTCACAAGAGCAAGATTGTTGAATTCCTGCAGAGTTACGATGAGATCACAGCCATGGTGAGAGGGTTATAAAAGTCTCTGGGGATCCACAGCAATATACATTTACTAGATTACAATTACAATATGTTAATTTGTAGATATCTTCATGCTGCTTACAAGCAAATCAGCACATTTTAATTATGATACGCTAACAATATAACCTCATTATGATACAGACTTATACTGTATATAGTGAGGTGTTAAAGAACCTATGGATTTCTCAGCAAATGTCCATTAGTGCTCTGACAGTTTCCAGGAAATTTCCCATTTCAGCAATGTACAGCTTTTAAAAATAACATTTCAATTTTGTTCAACAGACTGGTGATGGAGTGAATGATGCCCCTGCCCTGAAGAAGGCAGAGATTGGTATTGCCATGGGCTCTGGCACAGCCGTTGCCAAGTCAGCCTCAGAGATGGTCCTGGCCGACGATAACTTTGCTTCTATAGTGTCTGCTGTTGAGGAAGGCAGAGCCATCTACAACAATATGAAGCAGTTCATCCGCTACCTCATCTCCTCCAATGTGGGAGAGGTCGTCTGGTAAGCAACATTGCAGTCTCACTTGGACCTGTTCCTGTTTTATCCTAATTTCTTCTTGACTTGACATCAAGAAATCTGAGTCCATATTCAGAAACAATGTTCGTGATTTCTCAAGAAAACATTCGAGACAAATTTTTACCCAACTAGAACTAGTATAAACCTCACGTTTCTCTTTCCCTCTTAGCATCTTCCTGACTGCTGCTCTTGGTCTGCCTGAAGCCCTGATCCCAGTGCAGCTGTTGTGGGTAAATCTGGTCACTGATGGTCTTCCTGCTACTGCACTTGGTTTTAACCCCCCGGACTTGGATATCATGGGAAAGGCTCCTCGATCTCCTAAAGAACCACTCATTTCTGGCTGGCTCTTCTTCAGATACCTGGCCATTGGAGGTACCTTAATACAGTTACCATTAATATATGGATAGATAATGGTTACCATGCCTCCAGCTTTAACTGTACAATCAAATCTGAATTTTTAAAAACAGATCTGGCATGGATTTGGCCTTTTTTTTAAATAATCTTAGCAAAAAAATATATATATCCCATTGTCACAATCTCCCTGTTGGTAGTGCAGAAACTTGAGAAACCTCTGAGCACCTCCTACTTATATGAAATGTGTTAACTTATCTTTGGTTGTCTGTGCTTCCATTTTTGTTCTCCTTCAGGTTATGTTGGTGCTGCTACTGTGGCTGCTGCTGCATGGTGGTTCCTTTACTCTGAGGATGGCCCAATGGTGACCTTCTACCAACTGGTGAGTCTAGCCCTCAAATAACTACCACCTAGCCTCAAACATTTTCCTTATCCATAAGAAAGCCTTTAGAGCAAATAAAAATTGATCCAAAACAAAACCTTCGTTCCAAAACAAATTTTAATTCATGAAATGGTATGGTAATAATATTAAAACTTAAGTTATTGACAAATCTTACCTGGCTTTTCAATCAGATAGGCAACTCTAATATTACTCACTGGATGGCTTTGTGCTTTTCAGACCCACTTCATGCAGTGTACTGAAGAGAATGAGGACTTCGCTGACATCAGATGTGAAGTGTTTGAGTCCGCGCCCCCGATGACCATGGCCCTGTCTGTGCTGGTCACCATCGAAATGTGCAATGCCCTCAATAGGTCAGACTGAAACAACCTCTTGACACTTTATTTTCTGCCACCTTAATAAAACTGCCCTATAATCTTAGTTAATTAAAAGGAAATCATCTCACACAGAGTAGCAAAGCATTATTCAGGAAGAAAAATTCCATGTGAACACTGATTTGTTTGTCCTGAAAATTGTCCAGATTATGGTTGAGTGCAAAAGTTTTTTATCATCAAGTTAAATATTAAATTAAAAAAAAGTTTCCAAGAAGTTGAAAACATGCTTGCATCATGCAATTGGATAGATCTAAAAAGACTATTGTCGAACAAGGTCAAGAATAGTTTTCGAATTTGACTTGACAGCACAGTAAAGGACTTATTGGTATCAATAAAAAAAAATTGCAAAAGTTTTCACTTAAACGTATGTTTCAATGCCAAAAAAAAAAAATGACCTTGACGATAATACCACATTTTTATTACACCAGTTGTGTGATGATTTGCCCTAAAACTAGTTTTAGTGATGGTGCCTAAGTCACAGTTTATATGCTATTAAAAATGACCCTAAAGAGCTGTAAATAACAATTGCTAGTTCAAAGCAACTAAGCCATTTGTTAGTAAAATCATATTAGAAGAATATTCATATTGTAATTAGAGTAAGGGCAAGTAAGAGCACCAAAATGCATTTGGCAGACAGTACTCCACGACTAGGACTGGAAACCTGTACTTTAATACCTTGGTATCTTGATGGCTTTTCAGTATCCCACATAATCTTTGTATGTGTGCAGCTTGTCAGAGAACCAGTCCCTGCTGCGTATGCCTCCCTGGTGCAACCTCTGGCTTGTGGCTGCCATGACCCTGTCCATGTCCCTGCACTTTATGATCATCTATGTTGATCCTCTGCCTGTGAGTCCCCAATTCATTCCCCTAAAGACACAATTTCACAAATCCATTTCTAATAGTTTTCTTGATTGCACTGCAGATGATTTTCAAGTTGACTCATCTGACTCTGGATCAGTGGATCGTGGTGCTGAAGCTCTCTTTCCCAGTCATCCTTATCGACGAGGTTCTCAAGTACATCTCTCGTACCTACTTGGAACGTAAGTGCCCACGTACACTCCTTACCAGTCAAAATACATCAAGAAAAACTGATTATAACGGACATTCATTTTGTAAGTGCTCAAGTTAGATTCTTCTAAGATTTCATTTTAATTGTTGTTTTAACTGTTCATAGTTAAAAGGTTCTGTAACAATTTCCCTAATCAGACTAAACGTTAATAAACACTAATTCAATAGGATGCTCCCTTTCTACCTTTAAAATGATGTTTTCCTGAATAAGCCTGAGTGTCACCCACTGTTTCACCTCAACTACCTCACTTCCTTCCTTACCTTCTCCTCTCATCTCCTACACAATTTTATTTCAGCCTAATCCTGTTCCCTTCACAAGTCCTGTAACACAGCAAGGTATCCCACAATCCTCCCTGTCCTTTTCTTAAGCATAAGATCTGTCTTTGTGTTCCTGTGTGCCAAAAGAGACCACTGTGTGAGTATGTACATTAGTGTCGTGTTTTTCACTCATGCGTTGTTTCACAGTAGCGCATCAAATATTCAACATAGTGGTGTCACTGATGTTGCACTGTCATGACATAATCTGGCTGATGTGAACTTTGGAAATGGTAATTCATATCCTGCATACAAAAAAGGGATATGAGAGTGTGTCTGAGTGAGTATACGAATGGCTAAGTCTCCTAATATCAGATTTAGTTCAGAGTTATGGTTTATTTCCATTTGCATGAAGTATCAATGTGCAAAATGCAGTTAACTTACTCAGTGCTTACATGAACATGGCTGTCTAAAGTAGTGTGTATCATCATGGTTGGTGACGATCACTGGCACGGAGCTAATCCTCCTTTACACTTTGGGGCTCTTACGTGTGTCTTTTGCCTCCCCAGAGAAAGAAGAGAACCTGGTATCTAAGAAATGGGACTAAGAGAAGATGAACAAGGAGATTAAATGAGAACGAACTGGCTTTTAAAAGAATGAGCACAATTATTCATCATGAAAGGAATTGCAATGAACTTTCAAGTAACTGACAGTGAAGAAGTCAACATATCTGAAAATGTATTTTAAAAAAAAGAAAGAAAAATGTATAAAACACACAATGCCCTGTTTATATGAATATAATCTAACTTTATGTATTTAAATAAATTAACATTTTAACCAGCTAACTAATATTTTAAGAATTATATTCCTAAAAATATAAATATATTTATTAATAAATATATATACATTTTAAACAATTCTTTGGCTTTGTTTAGCGTCTGTTGCTATTACATGAAATTAAGAAAAATGCTAATGTTTATTTATCCCTTTCAATGCTACATCCCATTCTATTTAAACACATTTTATATGTATAAATGTAATGCCAGGGATTTTGGTGGGCTAAAAGCTGAATGCTTATATTTTATAAACACAGCTTATACAGCTCAGTGCAAAGATTCCAGGGTTTAGGTTAATATAGAGAAATGTCAGATCACATATAGGTAAAAAGAAAAAGAAAAGGCCAGGCCATCTGACAGAATTAGAACAAATGTATATGGGAGGGGGGGGACAACTTTTGGAGCTATAAGTAAATGGTGAGAAACTAATTATTAGAAAATATGCATTTCATATTTTGATTTTTAGTATATTTTTCTATTTTGTTTTTCCCTTATGCTATTTGCATAAATATCTTACACTTACATTAAGCTATTACAGTCTCAGGGTTATATTTCAGTGCATGTTGTACATGTTTAACTACGTATTTGGCAAGTCAATCTTTGACCTTGAACATATTTTGGGGGGGGTGCAAAAATTTAAGCCACTTACTTCTTAACATACACTGTGGACATTTTAAAGCAAGTTCTGTGAAACCTAACAAACAAAATGTCTTTTTATAAATTAAATTCATCTGTATTCTTCTGGGGTGAACAAACATTTGGACTTGACTTCACGTTTCCAGAATGTTCTGATTAAGATACCACATAAAGATGACACAAATGCTGAAGGTATGTGCCAGTGTGAGAAACATTAATGCAGACAATCCCACTGTCCTCTTTTGGGCCAAAGGGGTTTTTAATAAAACATGTCCAAGGTGAACGGAATACCAAACAGAAAAATGGTCACTATGAAGCCAAACGTTAAGTTATACTTGTACGATGTATAAAATTAATAATGGCATGCAACATGATAAATATTTCCATGGTACTGGACTGAACACATGATCAATGCATTCATAAGACTGGTGTCTTGGACCCAGATTAAGCCCAGTGTTGATTTATTTTACAAGGAGTCATAAGATAAGACAGATATAACATAGGGTTGCATGTCTAGGAAAGCTCATATATAAAAACTATTGTTCTGTGCAATACACCATGCCTGAGGTACACATCACTGTCTTACTTTGGGCAGCCTTACACCGTGAGGCTGACCTTTAGCATTAATGCTGCACCCATGTACAATACAATGTTGTATCAGATTTACTCTTTCCCCCACAGCACTGCTGTAGAAATACCGGTACTTGTAGGATGAGTTGCACAATTACACATCAAATTGACTTAACTGTTAAGAATCCTGGGCACCATTACTGACAATTTCACTGGTGAATGACATAAAAATGAGGAATGTGTCCATGTTAAAGTTTGTCTATGTAAGGCTTAGCAGGAGTGATCCTCACCTTCCACTTTAATATACAGTTACTATAAGTCAGTTGAAGTCTAGTCAAAGGACACAATGTTAAACATCATAAAATTCATCATCTGTTAGCTCTAACTCACTGAGCTTCAACCTATATTGTAAAATCTTTCAGTTAGTAAGTCGTGTGAGAGAACAACATAGTTATTTGCTAGACTCTTAGTTTGCTAGACTCTGAGCTTGATCCTGGTTCATTTCAGTGGCCTTGACATAAAACGGTCCTTTTCACTTTGGTCCAGAGATAGGGTGATAATGTCCTACTGGTCATGTTCTTCTTCAGGTTCTTCTCCAAGGATGTGCCTAACTTGTTCCAGGGATTCTGCCTGACGAATCTGCTCCATCTTCACCTGAAAAGATTCCAGCAGTTTACATGCTTATGTGGAAAACAGCTAACCTTTGTAGGCAGAATATTCTTTGTTTAAGTAACCAATGGGTAGCTACTGACAATCCACTGAGGGCTCCTTGCTACCTTGATCAATAGAAACTCAGAATAGGCATGCAGAGCACAGGGTGCTTTTTTTTTTCAGGCAGGACCTTACTGTAACTTGTTAGCTAGCTAGGTAATTCGCTGACTAGTTAGTGTTAGCTTGATAACTTTCATGTTTGTTTTTAATAGCCCAAAAATCTACATAAGCATAAAGGTTTTCTAAACCATAAAACTATTAATTGCTAACATTAGTTAGGTTTAAAATGGAACAATACAGGGTTCAGCGGGTCGTTTGGGTTTCTGCTTACATAAAAGCACTGATATTAAAAAGAACCTGCATGTGAACGTCTGGCCAAATGAGCAGATGTTAAGTCTATACCTGTAGTGACTGTGAGAGCTGCACAAAGTCCCTCTGTACAGCCTGGCTGGTGTCCAGCTGACTGCGCAGACTGATCACCTGACTGCGCAGCTCCATCCACTGATCCTGCAGCACTGACTGAGAGGGAGAAAAGAGAAAGACAATTTGTGAGAGCCAAATTAAGAGGCTTCATTCAGTGCAAAAACAGCAGCAAGGGGTTTATTTTACTGTAACACACACAAGGAACTAACTCTCAAAAAAAATTTGCACAATTTATCAGTGTGTAACTGTGATCAAAACAAGGACACGACATGTACACTGATGTGTCGCAATTTGAATCATTTATACTTTTTTTTTTTTTTTTTTAATTTGGCACTTATGCATATATTATCTAGATTTAAGTCCAAAAGTTATTTTGCTAGCCTTTGGGGGACAATCATTCTTTAGTAAATATACTGCTGCAAATATACTGCTGTATACATTTTCTACATAGTAAGGTTTTCCAAGTCTGATTTTGGAAGTATTTAGGATACACTTTAAAAAAAAAACAAAAAAAACAAACATTCTGCTTTTAAACTTTTAAGCCGTGTTTAAATTTCAGACTTCTGAATTGGAGTGCATATTCTGAGAGAACAGGTAAGTGGACAGATGGTGGAGTGATACAAACATGATCCACATACAAATACACACACAACAGCCAGCTCTTAATACCTTATCATGGTTCTGGGTCTTGATGTCTCTCTGAAGATGTGAAAGTGCCACCCGGAGGCCTTGCAGCTCAGTGCAACGTTCCCGCAGCTCTCCCTCCAACTACAAAATCACAGACACACACATAATAAACATATAACCTTCTTCATCCCCTTGTTTTTGATTTCACACCCTGGAATACAGGGAAGCATTAGGAATTAATCAAAATGCATACACATACATGTGGTTTTTTTTAGCAGAATACTGGCCTACAATTTTAGTTAAATTGATCAATAATCTCCAACAATGACACGACACAAGCTCAACACTTTGTTTTTCCATCCTGCAAGACACATCATGAAATGATCATGTGAAGCACTAAAATGTCCTATTTTTGTCCATCTTATGTAGGCATACTGTGGTGTTCGGTCTTTTTATACACTCACACACACACACACCTTTTCTTTTTCGCTTTGGATGCGGTCGGTCTCTGTTTTAAGACTGGAGAGCTGGACTGAGGAATACAAACACACACACACACACACACACACACACACACACACACATCATACGCTATATATACACTGTTTTTACTGTATATGAAGTGCAAAATTTTAGATATGTATTCCACTCACCCTCTAGGACATCTGAAGGAGCAGAGAAAGAGCAACAAGTTATTATAAGCATCAGTTAGACATACATCAAAAACAAAAACATGCAATAAAGAGAAAGCATCATAAATCAATAAACATACTAACCGCTCTCTTCTGTTCGCATCTCCAGCTGTTCTCTCAAGTTCACGATTTCAATACGCAGCCTCTCTTCCGTGTGCGCTCCCTACACAGACACAGGCTGAGTAAATTCATCTTGCGCACACGTGCACACACACACACACACACACATACACACATATACACTGAGCATCCACATAAGAAGCGTGCTACCTGTAGTGCGAACAGCTCTGGGTGCTCATCTTCAGCTGTGTTATCTTCCATTTCTCCCCCTTTCAACCTGGACAGCTCGCTACAAACTCTCCGCTGAGACAGAGACAGCTCCTTCTGCAAATGACAGGAGGTTTCTTGCAGTTTTCGTAGAGTACCCCCAGACACATATAAAAAGCCTAGCATGTTGAATTTATGCAGAAGTCAGGCTGGATAATGGAGTCTTCCATATAACTAAATGTACAAGCTCATCTTTCTTCACCAATTAATACAAAATAAACATTTTATTTACTGTTTCATCCATCTGTACTCACCAGTCTGCTCTGTACAGCGCTCTGTGATTGGCTGAAAGATTTCTGCAGGTCTTGGAGGAGCGTCTCAGAGGTTTGCACCTGAGACTGGAGCACAGCCACCTACGTTTCACACACACACACACACACACACACACACACACACACACACACACACACACAGTATGTACAAGCATAAAGCACAACTACTCTCTGATTCTGAGCAGAACTTTGAATTCAGGCCAAAGCTGAAATCTCATATTTTATTTATTCATTTATTTATTTTTGTATAATCCACAATTTCCAAGTTTGCATACCAGCGAAAGTGTGAATCGTCATCACATTACATAATTGCCACATTCTTTTAAGAAATGTAGAGCTCAAAACCATGCAGATTTTATTATATCAAAAAAACATAACAGCCATTCCTCTTTCAGTGACACAAATACAGGTCATGCTAATTACAGGAGTTTACAGGAAACTTGGCAGAGCATTATCAAGCGGTGACGTGTCGTTCACGACGGAGTCGGATCTTTGAGCGGACTCGTTCAGGTGAACATTAGGAGCTGACTCGAACATCTGAAGAGCTTTAAATCGATCCTCCGGATTTAAATTCCTCTGTATTCTGGAATCATTCTCCACTGAAGTTGTTGGTCTTCTGTTTTTGTAGTACACCTGCCTCAAGGTTCGACATATTGTGCATCATGAGGTGATTTTCTTCTCACCATGGTTGTAAAATGGGGCTGTTTGAACTACTGGCCATTCTTCTCTAAACACTCATCAAGAAAGCATTTATTTGACCGTGGACCCACAACTCCCAGGACGTTTTGTTTTATTTTGTTTTTCACACCATTCAGTATAAACTCTAGAGACCACTGTGCATGAAAATTCCAGGACACCAGCCATTCCTGAAATACTTAAACCATATCACACAATCCCATTTTCTCCATTCTGATGTGAACAAAAACTGATCTTCTTGAATGATCTCTGCATTATTTTTATCTACAGTACTGCTGCCACATGATTGGCTAATTGGGTAATTGCATGAATGAGCAGATGAACCAGTTTTATTTTTTTTTTTTTAATAAAGTAGACATGAGTGAAATTTCCAGTGCAGGCAAAATGCAATGGTCTCAAAACAACCTTAAGGACTTATAATTACATAACATGGACATACTAGATATTTAATCGATATAACAACCATTATACACTATAATGAGCTTTTACTTGTTCTCACACAGTTTCTCAGTTCTTCCTGTGATTTTTACTCCGGAAAAGTAGTCTGCACAGTCGACGTTTCCTTCAAAAGCCATAAAAGAGTCAACATTTCTCTACCTGTTTCTGGGTTTCTGTCGTCTGGGTGTCCAGCTCTTTCTCAAGTTGTGCCTTCTGCTCTCTCAGTTGAGTCAATTCTTCCTGAAGTTCTGCTACCTGATAATCACAGTGAACCACAAATTGAACCACTTTTCTGCGCAGTGACCAGATATTCAGATATTACCAACAACCAATCTACCAAAGATTGAAGCCCCATTCTGAAATAAAGAGCCAAAGAAGCAAAAAAATGTCTCAGTAATAACCAATACTAATTTTCGTGTTTACCCAACACATCTTGTATTTTCTAAAACACAGGATCTCAGAGTTACTCCTACAATGCAGAGCAGCACAGCTTGAGTTGAGCAAACAGTAAAGACTGTTAATTCCTGTGGACTTAACAGACAATCGCATTCTGAGAAAACAAAACAAAACAAAACAAAAACAAAACAAGTGTTTCCCCTGTATTTGTTGCTGAGCAGGCAGGCGCTTGTGAAATTGAACCACAGCCCTGCTGACCTAGTATCAGACTGATGATGGCCTGAAAAAACTGGATTGCCATTAGACTGAAGTTGACATTAACACAGCCACCATACTTTCCAAAACAGTATATCCTGAAGTGTTTGAATCCTCTTACACAACTGTAATTTGCTAATGATTACAATTATTAACTAAAGAAGACACCACCCTTTTTAGTTTTATAGTTAATGTTGCAGAACGTCCACAAAACAGTTTAGTTCCTGTTCATTTATATTTGCGTTATAACAGCTACAAACTATCACTCCCTCAACAGCTTCTCTTTTTTTCATGCTTTCAAAATTAATAAGGCAAAAAAACAACCCTAAAAAAACCCCACATGCAGCTTGTCATGGTAGGTTAAAGTCTGATTGGACCGACCACTAAACAACCTCAAATTCACTCAGGCACGTCATCAGAATCAACAGCTGCTTACAGCAGGACTGTGGTTGATTGTATAAGTACTGCTGCATATAAGCAGTACACTTGAAAGCTGCTGTACTGACTTGTGCTTGGAGTCCATCCCAGTCTGCATGTGTGACCAGTCGGTGTCCTGGTGGAGGAAGGTAAATCGCTTCAGGCACAAGAGTTCCTGTTGAAACCAGGGAAGCGGTGTCATCCTGAGGGGGTGTGCGCCGAGGCAGGGACGGGGTGTCCAGAGAGAAGCAGGACAGAGAGGAGGTGTCACTTTGCTGTGTGAAGAATCCCTCCATATGGAGCCCTGTGCTCTCGGCGTCAGAGGGCTCAGCCAGCAGCTCCTGAGACTCACCATCTCCCACCTCACACTCATTCTTCAGCCTCTCACTAGGTGGAGAGGCGTTCTCTAGCCTTCCCTTCTTTATGCTGTCCTACAGTTAAAAGGGTTCAAGTAAAGTAAATAGACAGACCATAGAATGAAAAAAAAGTTTTGCCGCAAGCAAAGATGTACTGGAATCAAATGTCACAGTGTGACCTGAATAGGGAAACGATCTTTCATGTTTTGCATTAAAGAAATACACCAGTGTTTTCCAATCTGTATTATGTCTTTATCTGTTGCTTCCATCCATGCATGTATCGGTTATCTATACTGCTTATATGTTAAGGGTCACGAAGAAGCTGGAGCCAATCCTAGCTGACTACAGGTGAGAGGTGGGGTACACCTTGGGCAGGTCGCCAGTCTATCACAGGGCTAAACACAGAGAGACGAACAACCATTCACACTCACATTCACACCAATGGGCAATTTAATGACGCCAGCTGACTGAATTTTCATGTCTTTGGGTGTGACAGGAAACCGGAGTATCCAGAGGAAATCCACACAGGCATGAAGCAGGAGAATATGCAAACTCCACACAGAAAGACCCCAGAACCCAGAATCTTCATGCAGTGTGGCAACATTGCTAACCACTGCACCATCATGCCACCTTCATCTATTGCCTGTGTGACGAACACAGGATGAATTGCCACAAGCAAGAATTTCAACATGTACAGAAGAAAGAACAGAAAACTACTTGGCTCGCAGCTTATATGGTAATCTAACAGCAGTTGTTCCTAAAATTACAAAAGATTTTTGTCGAACACCATTATGGGTTCATGAGTGAAAGGTATTTGGGTGGGACTCATTCTAAGAAAGCGCAAGTAACTAGAATTACTTTTTACTGCATTGCCTTATTGTTGGAACAGATCTTTTAATGTGTAATGGTTCTAGGCTTTAATTTTTCTCACACAGAGATTTAAACATTTATCGATGGAATTCAAAAGCTGCAAAAAGCTTAGACTCATATTTTAAATAATGTTCAAGTACAGAGGTTTTTATTCTCTTTCCTAATACAGCTAAACAGGGTGAAATTACTGCTCGTGGAAATCGCACATACACTACAGATGCAGATCGTGTTGAAAAACACCACAGCATTCCTTTACAGCAAGGCCGTACTTTTAAGAATTTCCCTTTCCCGTCACACTCAGACAAACAAACATTACACACCCTGTTTTCTGGACTGAGCCCTGCTCTCCTCCAGTGAGCACGCTCTGACTGTAGGGCAGATATTCTTGCTTCATACTGAGAGGCTGTTTCTGCACAAGGGAGGGAGAAAACAAAAGTGAGCGAGAAAAGTCATGCAATTCAGGTCATTTGAAATGCCGTTTTGTGCTTATCTAACCAGCTAACATGATTGATCCGGTCATAGGGAAACTACAAAATCTGCTGAGAGTTCCCTTTCACTTTCTCTTCCGCTTCTCACCCCTTAAGGCCTCGTGAAGAGACTGTATCTCCTGGTCACACTGTCTCTGCAGATCCTGGAGCTCCTCCTGTTTACTCAGCTCACAGATCTTCGCCACTCCCTGCCAGTGCTCCAACTGCGCTCGGCACTCCAGGAGCTGGAGCTGTATATTCACATCATCCTCGGGCAACGCTGACAAGAAAACGAGAAAGACACCAGGTCGCAGACTGACCCTGCTTGTGTATCTCCCTAACACCTTTCATATGCATAAACATGGTGGACATGTGGGACTAAACCCTGTGTAAGCAAGCAAGCAAGCAAAACAAAAGTGTTTTAGGTGCAGGTCACCGCCTGCTGATAAAGATCATTTGTTTATTAAATAAATAAATAAATAAATAAGTAAGTAAGTAAGTAAATAACAGACTGTATCTGTCTTTTATACATTATACAGCTCTAAAACACCAACATAATTGGATTACATCAGATTTAGTCTGGTTGATCTAACCCAAGATGGCATGCAAGTGAAAGACTCGTCGAAACACCTGTTGATCAGAGAAAAACAACTTTTCTAGGGGCTAAACAACACGTTAAGCATGGTCACAGTCCACAGGGTTTTCATTAACACTGCCTTTCCAGCTGAATAAATAATATCACAGCTGTCAAAGGACGACAAAGGAAATTTCCTGCCAGCGATTTTACAACAATTACAACCACAAACGCTTGATATGGCGCAAAAATATCAAACACACAAAATACATCAATGAGTTAAATTTGAATAATACATTACCAAGAAAGACGACAAAGTAACTTTGTCTCCAACAATAAGCGCCTTGTTTGCTAGTTGGCTAGTAACGTCTACGCTGAGTTTACATACCAGCAGACTGGCTGTCCTCTTTGCCCGTCACCTCCATGCTCTAAAACTCTTTAAACACGACCCGTCCTGTGCGCTGCAGCATTATTATTATCATCTACCTCCATGAATTGACTCCTGCTGCCTGTCAACGCTGAAAGTTCAGCCGAAAGGGCATAAAACAAGAAGGAACGACCACAACAGCAAATGTTCAGGAAACAACTTTCCCCGGTTTAACCCTGCGGAAGTGACGTCACCATCCTTCCTGTAGGCGCGAGCTCGCAGGGAAGCTTTAGAGAGGGAATGGAGCAGCAAGCAGGGTTTAGTTCTGCTGGGTTGGCGAGCTAGTTTATTTTCTAGCTTGTTATCACAGAGTATAGACTGAGAAAAGCGACACTGGACAACAGACTAATCTAATCTGTTCAAATATTAACACTGCAGGGTCATTCAAACCTTGAAAACACACACACACACACACACTATGTGCCTGCTATAAGTACTTGTTATTTGGGTTTAAAAGAAAAAGCAGCTAATATGGTCAAAATTACACACACACACACTATGTACCTGCTATAAGTACTTGTTATTTGGGTTTTAAAAAAAAGCAGCTAATATGGTCAAAATTACACACACACACACTATGTACCTGCTATAAGTACTTGTTATTTGGGTTTTAAAAAAAAGCAGCTAATATGGTCAAAATTACACACACACACACTATGTACCTGCTATAAGTACTTGTTATTTGGGTTTTA
>JAQMCW010000008.1:3654077-3664582 GCA_030068335.1 Chrysichthys cranchii | reverse complement strand
CACACACACACACACACACACACACACACACACACACACACACACACACACACACACACACACACACACACAGGTTTACTAACTGAAAGAGGAGGAAGGCCAGGATGAGGAGAGTTACAGATAGTTGTAGAAAGAAACCACAAACAATGAGCTGAATTTGCACCGGCACAGAATGAAACATTCTCCAGAATGGATCCTACGAGAAGAGAGTAAATACACATCATTAGTATAAAAAGACACACATAGGTAAAATCAGCAATGCATGTACTGTACATTATTCAAACTCTCCGTTCAAATTCATACATTTACCATGAAGCAAGACACACTGAAATGTTCGATTAGATAATGTCATTGGTTCTAAATTAAAAAAGACATATGTATGTGTGTTAGGCATGCAATAAAATAACACTAGCTGTATCTGTTTAGTGCTCCAAATAGCCATTGTTGGCATGGGAATGAATCCTTTCTGAAAGTACACTGCCATTCCCTTCTGCTGGCTGAATGGAAATCAACTTATTGAACATTTTCACTCAGCATAAACAAATGAATAGAGTATCATGACTCTGTGTTTAGCTGCTGGTGAGCAGGTCGATGGGAAAGGGGAGAAGTGTGAGCCCTTGCTGGGTAAACAATTTGCACATCTCCACAGTAACATTGGTACTGAAATAAAACGGACAGCACAACTAAATCTTTTTCGATCGTGAAATATTGTATACAATTGCCCCAAACAAATTATAACATTTAAACCTCATAGGCTAGGTAAAAAAAAGACAACTTAAAAACTGCAAATTCTGTCTAATTTCATATGAGCCATTAATATGACGTTCAAAATAAATTCAGTGGTGTGCAGCGCAACAAAGCAACTTCTATTCCAACGGAAACACAGGAAAACATGGGGGGAAAAACACTATCAGCATAATTTGTGAAGTCTTGCTCTGACATCACTCAAGATGTACACTGCACATATATGCCTACATTAGAGATACATGCTAGCGGCCTAATTTAAATCACCTCTGCCTTGACCAGGAAGTCAATAAAAAGGAATGAACGACCACTGATTACCAGTGAATGTGGCCTTTCTTTGTCCCGTGAGACTCAAATCTGACTTCTTATTTACGCCCGCATACAAGAAAAAGGTTGCATTCCTCAGGATCTGTATTTGTATCTGTTTAAAGCACAGTTTCAGTTAATTAATTCGTCTTCTGCCACTTAATCCTGGTCAGGGTCATGGGGGGCGCCAATCCCATCTGACATCGGGCGAGAGGCAGGACACACCCTGGGCAGGTCACCAATCCACCGCAGGGCGGCACACAGAGACAGACAACAATTCACATCTAGGGGAAAATTTAGAGCAGCCAATTTAGCCTAATCCCCTCTGTGCATGTCTTTGGGAGGAAACCAGAGTACCCAGAGGAAACCCACGCGAACACAGGGAGAACATACAAACTCCACACAGAAAGGCACCTGTGCCTCAAACCCAGGACCTTCTCGCTGTGAGCCAACAGTGCTAACCACTCAGCCACCGTGCCGTCCCCTCGGTTAATTAATTAAATAATATATTCATGTTTGGTTACATACTTTTAGCTTAGACAATAACACTTACCAGAAAGAGCATCAGTGTCTCAGTGCCATAAGTACCCAGTACCATCACCAGCACCTCCTTGTAGAAGATGCCCAGCATCAGGGTAGAGAGCAGGAGCACAATGAAGCCCAGCAGGCCCATGATGTAGCTCACACTGCAGGTGCTCTGGTTCTCCTTGCAAGACTTCCTACATCAGAAATACAAGAGCTTGTGTGTTAAAAAGGTTTACCTGCTGTCCTTATTGTCTGTATGGCTACAGTGGTTAACTCCAACGTTCTGTTTGGGTTGTAATATCCCACTTTAAATTTACTGTACACTTAAAGCCAAAAGTGGTTGGCGTGTTTGCCTCACAGCAAGAAGGTCTTTGATTGTTCTTCGGGGTCAACCTTGGTGCCTTCCTGTATGGAGTTTACTTGTTCTCCCTCTGTCGGTGTGGGGGTACTCCGGTTTCCTCTCAAAGTCCAAAGATATGCACAGAGGGGATTAGGCTAATTGGCTACTTTAAATTGCCCATAGGTGTGAATGTGAGTGTGAATGGTTGTCTGTCTCCGTGTGTTGGCCCTGTGGTAGATTGGCGACCTGCCCAAGGTATACCCTGCCTCTTGGCTGAAATCACGATCCTGAACAGGATTAAGCAGCAGGAGATGAGTAAAAGTCAAACTACACTTACTGGAAACTTTAGGACCTAAAGTTTAGGTGTTTACATCAGGGAAATACTGTAGTTCCCTGAAATCAGCTTAGTGTCCAACTCCAGGGGAGCAAATAATTTCTCCTTGTTCCTCTGGAGTTGGAGAATTAAGCTGATTTCAAAGAACTATTTTATAGATGTAAACACGTAAAGTTTCCAGGTGGTCAAAAGGAAACTCTGTGCATTCACACCATCAGGAGGGTCCTCAGATTTATAAAGGGCAATTGCTTATCTATTTGCATCAATTCAATTTATACTGCTAACAAGCTACACTAATTGGGTACCCATTGACAAAGCAGGGAACATAACATGAGCATTAAGTATGATACAGAATATGTAAACGAGTAATGTTGTGTTACCAGTCGTCGTTGAGCGCATCAGTAACAGCTTCGCAGATGAGCTCGCAGTCCTTCTCCAGCATGTTGAGCGTGTTCTGCACTGTCTGGTTGATGGTCTTCTGTATGGTGTGACACACCTCCTCGATCTGATTGACACAATGACTAGACTGTGGAAACAATTAGAGGTGGGCAAAAAAAATGAACAATGAATAAATGAAATATTAAGAAAAAAATACAAGCTATTAAGAAAAATTTTAATACAAGAAATCATTACTTCCCACCATAAAGACACATATTTTAGCCATCCAAACACAGGTGATTTTAGCACCTTGGTTGTACCTTGTTGAGATTGGGGATATAGATAGTAGGTAAGTCCAAGTCACACTTGTTGGATCCTAGACGTTTACGCAACTCTTGCACAATCTGCATAATCACTCTCTGAAATGAATGATCACAACCTGACATTAGGCTTGGTAACTTGTGACTAAATGTCATAAAGTCTAGCAATAACACATGACACCTGTCTGTCTGACTCTCCCCCAGCCTCGTCAGCTTTGCTCAGGTAAAAGCAAAGCCCATCTCCCTGCCTTTCTTTGAGTTGCTCCACAATATTGAGTGTGCGTTTGCACAGAGCCTGTCCCATTGGGTCAAAGAAGACCAGGATCAAATCACACACATCACCTGGAGAGGAGAAACAAAACTGTAACACATACAGCTAAGATCACAAGGATAAAAAAGGTGGACAAGACACTAGACAATTAGACAACAACCTAAAGCTTTGTTGAACACACACACACACACACACACACACACACACACACACACACACACACACACACACACACACACCTAGGCAAGGGATGGCCTTGTCCACATCAAAGAGATACTTCACGTCATTGTCCACCAGGCCAGGAGTGTCCACAAACGTCACCAAACTGAAACACTTCTGCTGAGAAGTACAGATCTCAGTGCAAACGCATTCAGACACATCTTAAACAAAGAGAGAGAGAGAGAGAGAGAGAGAGAGAGAGAGAGAGAGTTAGAGTTTGACATTTAAAGCTTTTCTTAGATGATTTATATATCAAAATAATAATTCAGCTGGTTTGAGAGCATGTAAGTATACTTAAAGCAAAGTATGCACAAGGTTGTATTGTATTTATGTCACAGGTAATGTTTATAAACATTTTAAATATGCCTATAAATATGTACTGTATATACAGGGAAGCTTTAAATTACAGTGTGTAAAGTGTAATGCATTTTTTATAACTCACATTTAATGTCCTGAAGTGGCTCAAAGTGTGGATACAAATTGAAGGCAGCATTACCCTAAATTAGTACAGGTGAAAGATGAAACCAAAGGCCAATCCGTAATACATGAGGCCAAATTTCACACACGTACAATCTCTAAATGAACATAATGAACATATTCACCATAAGCGACTCTCTCTTACGCCCACTAGTCACAAAAGTGAAGCCCTGTGTTTCAAGCGCAGCTCCGGTCTTTTGGACGTGTTCCCCTACATACCTATAAAAAATGTCTGAATGAGAAGCAAATTCACCTAAAAAGTCATCCTAAACCTGGATTTAAACATCTGTAATAATGCACATATATTTACCAATTAATGAAGGAGCTTTTTCCGGCTGAATGGTTCCCCATCAGCATCACAGTGATCTTCTTCCTGGGAGGCAGCAAAGTCACGCCAATAGACTGAGCTATAGCTATTAATCCTACAAAGAAAATCAGGTGGCCTAAGTCTGCTGTATTTTAGTAGCTGCTAATTTATTAAATGACCAAACACCGTGTAACTTGTGCTTCAAAATTCAGAAAATCATGAGCACAAATCTGCTCTTAGACTAGCAGTGCCAGCTAGGCAAGTGTATTGGATTACTTTTTAAACAGTATATAACAAATTTATGATTGCATAGAAAATTATTACCTACGGATATTTTATATTGTGCCATTTTCACTATAAAATCAAACACAAATCTAATTAGGGATATGAACGTACATTCAAGAAACGATTTCATGGATGCAGGTCACATCATATATTTTTGGCTCAGAATATAAAAAAAGAAAGAAATACTAAACAGCAGGGTTGTTGTTAATGGTGTAGATGATGACAATTGTACATACATATGAATTTGAACTTAGAAATGTATAAAACCCAGAAAAAGACTCTTTCAGAGGGCCCAGAATTCCTAGCTATCGTGCTCTTAAGCACTTTCAATGATGTGGGCTGCACCACGTGTGCTGCCATGTAAAGAATTGTTTTGGTTGTCAAATGTGGCTCGGAGACACAAATATATTTAGATTTGTAGTGCTGTGAGCCAAACGTAGCTTTTACTAGAGAGACTGGTACATTTTGGCATTAAACTTGCAGGTTTCAATATTCTAAAGCTAAATGTAAAAAAGATATGAGAAGCTCTATGCACTGTGTGTGAGCTTTTGAGACTGAGAGTAACATCTGGCAAAAATGTGTTGTGGTTAGAGTGATTGGATTTAAATCTGTCCTAAGCGTATTTTGGGTGCTGCAGTCATCTACCAAGAGTAAAATACAGTATATCTTAGACTCTGTATTTGGTCTCCATATTTAAAAAGTGTTCTGCATACAGTGTGTACTGTATTATGACTGTACTGCATTATGTACTGTAAAAAAAAAAATACCCTGCATATGAGTACGTTTTAAACCTGTTTCTCATTTATCATTGATCAGGATTTTGCAAGCTGCAGCCTGTTTTGTGCAAAAACACTAAGTACCACACGGTAAATTTTCTAGTATAGTCAGTTTTGAGTTAGTGGTAATAAGACTATGTTTTTTTTAATATATAGAGGGAAGGTTGTTGCACAAGATTTTCATGACTTGTGCACTAAATGCATTCACAAAAAAGAGACAGAGGAAGTACATCCATAAAAGAAAAGCCTGAGTCTCACAATGGTATTAGATGCATATAAGTACAGGGATTTTTTTCATACTCAATCTTGGCATCAGTCTTGGACATAACTTAACTATGGCTTAGCTTTCTCAGTTGTATAAAGCAATAAAATACGCAATCTGTTGGGGAGGGAAATACAAATCAAGTCCTGCTGAAATCAAGCAGATTTGCCTTTGTGGTGTATTGAAATTTGCATTGGAAATAGACTTTCAAAGTCAAATGGGCCAGACACAACAGAAGGCCTTAGCAGCTAGACAGGAACGATGTTAAAGATCAGCCAGGTTAGTTTGATTCTGATTTCATCGCTCTGTGAAGGCATTTTTAAAGTTATACACAAGATCATACATGTATATGAATCAACAAAAAACAGAAACTAGCCTGTTGCAGTTTATTATCTCACATGTTATTGTATCATGGATTTGTGGGCAACAAAATCCTGAATTTCAAAGCCCAGAACTCTTATAGTGGGGAGACGCCCAGGATAACCAACCAAAGCTTTTTTTTTTTTTTTTTTTTTTACAGTGAAGGGAATCACAACTCACCATTATAATTGAGTTGTTATAGTTATTCACCTGCACATATATTGAGTATTGTGTTTAACCAAAACCCTCATTCATTCATTTATATTCAGTAACCATGTTATCCTGGTCAGGGCTGTGGTGAATACAGAGCCTATCCAGGGACCAACGAGTCTGACACATGAGAATATTCCCTGGATGAGAGACCCATTTGAACATGGAAACAACATTCAAAACCCTGCACAGAGAGTTTTGGGGGCATGACTGACCCAGGGATCATGGTGCTGTGCTGTGCTGTGCTGTGCTAGTGTGCTGAATAATCCAATAAACCTTAATAACTCAAAAACAAGTGCATTCAAATTAACCTCCTGAGACCCAAACTCTAATATTGTGTGCATTGTCATTTCTCCTGACTGTTTCTGTCTCTAATTAACTGATAACTATTGAACTTGATCATTGTCTCCAAACAGGAAGAATTTTGGCTAAAGAGTAATACCCAATGGTCCTCATATGAGGATCTTACAAGGAAATCCATACAGTGTAGTTGGGGGGAAATGTGATGTTCTCTTATGAGAACAGTGGGGGTCTTAGGAGGTTAAAATGTGCTGTATCTAATGAGAAGTAGCTCTCTGGCTTCTAACAGATAACCAAGATATTTTTATGCTTGTTTAAATAATGGGTCCAATATGAAAATTCCATTATAATACAACAGGTTTCATGAATGAGTCCTTTTTTGTTTGTTTTATTTTTACACTCCAAGAGATTCCTGGTTCCCAAAAAGTAAAATTAAATAAAATAAAAATAGAAAATAGAAAATAAAGAAATAAAACAAAATAAAATAAAGTAAAATAAAATAAAATAAAATAAAATAAAATAAAATAAAATAAAATAAAATATAAATAATATAAATAAAATAATATATTTGAATCCCTGCACTAACTACAAGCTCTTTATCACAGTGAAGTACTGAATCTAACTTGCTTGGTCAATTTAAGTATCAGATAAACCTCACAAGAAGAGCTACATACTGCTGAAGTGGAGAGTGCAGAGTAAAATGAGCTGATGGTGCATTACCGCAGTGTGTATCGGTGTACAGCTGACTGCAGGCGTTCAGGATGCGTTCACCGCAGGACATCCAGTCCGTCTTCGCCACATCCCCGCTCTTCATTTTCCTGGCCATTTTTTTTTAACTCTGTGTCCAAGCAGTGATGTAAGCTAAACCACACTGAAGCCTGGGAGAGTGTGAAACGTCCCCAAAGCATGTCGCCTTCGCAAAGTCACGTGATGCATGACAGCAAAAGGGTAAACTTTCACCTAGTTGTGGTGCTGGTGCATGGTGGCTGGGTGATGGAGGAGAGTAACATTTAAGCAGTGAATATTCTGTTGCACACTCAATGACAATGATTTTTGCACAGAAATAGACAAAAGAAGATGATAGATAGATAGATAGATAGATAGATAGATAGATAGATAGATAGATAGATAGATAGATAGATAGATAGATACCTTATTAATCCTTGCAGAAAACTAGGCTACTTTTGTACAGAAGCTACTTCTCAGTTAAGACAGTTAAGAGACACATCTCAAGGCTAAACACGAATTAAAGACAACACTAAATACATTTTATATATACAGTGGAGATCAAAATTAGAGAACAACCTACAATTTCCGAAATGTCAAGGTCATTACATAGTACTATGTGGAAATGATCCAAGCAGGAGAAAAAGAGCAGTATTTTAACCACATGTCATGAGTTACATACATTCAGAAGCACAGAATAAGAAACTTAAATGAGATATTTCCAAACAGGTCTATGTAGAGACCTTAACATTTAGAAAATTATATATAATATAATATATATATATATATATATAGTGCAACTCCAATGAAAAGGCATCAGATATCACTTGCTTATATATTTTCTTTGAGGCATTGCTGAGTGGTAGGGCACTTTAATGCAGATCAGGAGATTCAGATCCATTTGCCTCGTGTCTGGCTGTGTCTGTGGCATGATTATCAATGGTTTTAATTACACTGCAAATGAAATTGCTGACAAAAGCTGTGATATGATTAGTGGCTTGTTAGTTGCTTGGCCCTGATCTCTAGTGAAAAGGTATCAGACATCACTTGCTTATATAAAATGAAATGAAATATACCTTAAAATACCTCATCTATGAGTGCAGTTGCTATAGCTTAAATAAATAAATAAAATTTTTAATAAATTGCAATAACTCAGGCAAGGGGGTATAGCTCAGGGGAAGGGCACTTGACTGCAGCTCAAGCAGTTCAAGGTTCAAATCTGGGTGTCCCCTGTCTTGCCTGGCTTTACTGAGTGGTAGGGCACTTTAATGCAGATCAAGTATGATACTGTACTCAGTGGTAGAGCATTTGACTGCAGATCAAGAGGTCCCCATAAGCATAAGCATAGCTTGTGGGGGTATAGCTCACTGGTAGACCATTTAACTGTAGATCAAGTGGTCCCCAGTTCAAATCTGGGTGCCCCCTGTCTGCTTTGCTTTATGCTTCTTTATGCGAACACAACTATTCACCAGTAATACGACTATATGACGGGATGCCGAGCTGATGTCACCTGTTTGAGACAGATGTGTGTTAATTACTGGGTAGTATATCTGCATGGAATTTGTTTCTTCATCAACCACTTCTGTGATATGAATATCACTAGTTTCAACTGGATTAGAACAATGTAATATGCCAAATTGCACATCCCTGTATACCGTATGTGGGGGTGTAGCTCAGTGGTAGAGCATTTGACTGCAGATCAAGAGGTCCCCAGTTCAAATCTGGTTGCCCCCTCTCTCATTTTCTACATGCTTCTTTTCTACATGTACAGGTTTCCTAATATAGTGTTCAGTAATTACTGGTTTTAATTGCTTTAAGACAATGTACTGTGACAAAGTACATGATGCCCTGTGATGCCATGTGATACCACGTGATGCCAATTGCACATCCCTGTGTATTGGGTGTGGGGGTATAGCTCAGTGGTAGAGCATTTGACTGCAGATCAAGAGGTCCCCAGTTCAAATCTGGGTGCCCCCTACCTCCTTTTCTACATGCTTCTTTAAGCGATTTCAACTATTCACCGATAATACAGCTGTAGAAATGACCAGTAGTGTAAAGGATTCTTGTCTAAACACTCACCTAACATGAGAGCAATACTGGCCAAACTCCTCCTGAGGGGATGTTTTTTTGTTTATTGCACCATTCTGAGCAAATTCTATAGACTTTTGTGTGAGAATCCCAGGAGATCAGCAGTTATAGAAATACTTAGACCAGCCCATCTGAAACCAGCAACCATGCACAATCACTGAGATGACACTTTTTCCCTTTCTGATGGTGGATGTGACCTTTACATGAAGCTGTTGGCCCATATCTACATGCAAATATCCAATCAGCTAATCATGCGGCAGCAATGCAGTGCGTAAAATCATGATCATTAGAAATTACCAATAGGGTAAAGGATATTTGTCTGAACACTCACCAAACCCTGCACTGCTGCGGCTGCCACACGATTATCTCACTGGAAAACGGAATAAATGTTTAGGTGTCTAGGTTTCCTAATTGCTGGTTTGAATTGCACTGCCATGAAATATCCCACAAAAAAGCATCATGCATAACAGGGCACTCAGACAACAAGGGGGTATCGTTCAGTGGTAGAGCATTTGTAAGAGGTCCCTGGTTAAAATCTGGGTATCCCCTGACTGACCTGCTTATTGAACCTGTATGCACCCTCATTTGCCTATGGAAATAGCTATAAAGCTTATTGTCTATGTTCTGTATTGTCAAAGGAGTATGGTGCTATACGATTTTTTGTTTGTTTGTTTGTTTGTTTGTTTGGTTTTTTTTTTTCCACATATGCACTCATGGATATGTTCTTGATTAATTAGCCTTTAATTGGACATTATGTATTGCAAAGCTGCTTTGCGACAACGTTCTGTTGTTAAAAGCGCTATACAAATAAAATTGAATTGAATTTAATTGCACTGAATTGAAATATCCCTTAACAAGCATCACGCATGATAGTAGCTACAAAAAAATCAACAAGAGGGCAAGGGGTGTAGCTCAGGTTTAGAACATTTCACTGCAGGTGAGGTGTCGTGTTCAAATCCCTGAACCCCGTCTGACTGAGGTAGCATTAACTGCTTTACAGGTTATAACATTAAATGTCCAATGGAAATCACCAAAAATGTAAAGGATATTATATGTAGATAATACCATAACAGTATATCTGCATGGAATTAGTTTCTCCATCAACCATTTCTGTGATATGAATATCACTAGTTTCAACTAGATTAGAACAATGTACTGTCTCTCAACTCGACTCAACTTTATTTATAAAGCACATTTTAAACACCAGTTGCCACCAAAGTGCTGTACAATAAAAACTAAACACATAATAAAACAGTACAATAAAACATACACAGACA
>JAQMCW010000008.1:3642510-3650609 GCA_030068335.1 Chrysichthys cranchii | reverse complement strand
GATTCATGTTTGTGGCTGTAATGTGACAAAATGTGGAAAAGTTCAAGGGGGCCGAATACTTTTGCAAGCCACTGTAAGTGTGTTACATGCATCTTTGGGTGTGTGTGGGTCAGCATTACACCCCCAGAACATCCAACTGTTCGTTTTACTACCGGTCGTTGTTGAGCACATCAGTTATGGCCTCGCAGATGAGCTCGCAGTCCTTCTCCAGTGTGTTGAGTGTGTTCTGCACTGTCTGGTTTATGGTCTTCTCTACGGTGCGACATACCTCCTCAATCTGATTGACACATCGACTGGGCTGTGGACAAAAATTGATCGAAAAGGTAAGATACAATGATAGTACTAAGACTTTTACAGCAGAGTAATATCACTGCACACCAAAATCACATGTGAAACACCTTTAAAAAAAAATTTCATGCAACATCACTAAATGAGGAGAGCACTAATCGTCCTGTTCTGTATAAACGAGCTAATGTGTTGTCCGTTGGTGAGCGACAACAGAAAACACCATCCTTTCCGCGCAGGCATGTTCTCATAATATCCTGAATGCAGCAAAACCTTAAACACCTGCACCTTTCACGAGGAGCCAAATGTGTCGCAGTCTGGGCCAGTGACTGTATATACTGTATACGAGTTGACAACATGGTGCAATTTACACCCACTGTGCAGCTTTGAAGTGTTTTGGGGTTTTTTTTTTTTTTTGGATGAACTGAGAGAGAAAACTGGAGCCAGAGTCTCTATAGTAGAGACCTTAAAATGAACAACATACCAGAAACTGCAAGAACTCCCCACTGAGGGTCAGTCAGTTTAAAGTACAAGACATGGCCTTGCTACAGAAGCGTATTCACAGGGAGAAGAGATTCAAGTTGGAAAGTGTTCGTGTGCTTTATGAGACTTGACTCTCAGGTCCAAATCTGTCAATCACTTCATCAGCTCGATCCCTTTATCTTTCATGAAATAATCACTATACAATGCATCAATCATAAGGAAAAAAATACTGGGGGAGACAACAAGATCAACTGAACTAGGAAAAACAACAGAAACATTATTCCTTAAAAAGATTTTTTGAAGATATAACTTATTGTAAATTTGGCGTGTGTCCCACTGACTAACATGGGATCGAGTAGGGTTAAAATCTGTACTGCAGACAGCCACTAGAGGACCTCAGAGACATTTCAGTTTCACTTTTAAGCCCCTGCTGTAGCATCCAACCATGTATAGAGTCAGTGGTTTGGTCCAACACGTATGTCAGAAACACGTAGGAGCTAATTATTGGCTACTTTAGCAAATAATAGCAGTTTTGTTGATGGTACCTTGTTGGGATTGGGGATATAGATGGTGGGCATGTCAAAGCCACACTTGTTGAGTCCAGGACGTTTACACAACTCCTGCACAATCTGCATCATCACTCTCTGTAACAAGAAATCATAGCTTGCCATTAGGTGTGAAAGTGCTGAATCTCAAAGACTCAATAAATTCAAGAGAAACAAGGAATAGCAACACCACCACTACTACATACCTGTCTGTCTGACTCTCCCCCAGCCTCGTCAGCTTTGCTCAGGTAAAAGCGGAGTCGATCTCCCTGTCCTTCATTGAGATGCTCCACTATGTTGAGTGTGCGTTTGCAGAGAGCCTGTCCCATCGGGTCGAAGAAGACCAGGATCAGATCACACACATCACCTGGAGAGGAGAAACAACACTGTAACATACAGCTAAGATCACATGTATTCAACACTGTCCCAAAACTGCCAAGAAGAAAATCCTGGCATCCAGATAGGAATGAGAGAATTTGGCTTCAAAAACCTGTCTCTTAATCAGTATAGCCCCACCCCTTGTTTTCTGTTGGTTCACAAACCACAGCTCACGAATTCACAGATCCAAGTTCACTTTTATAACCTCAGGGCGAAGTGGAAGTAATCGTAACCAGGGCCAAGTGCACAAGTTTCACATCCTTTCAATGAATTAGCTTTAGCCCCACAAGAATTTCTGTAGAAGACAAGAGTCTCAGACATCACACACACAAAACAAATCCCACCTAACCAAAGGATGGCCTGGTCCACATCAAAGGGATACTTCATATCACCGTCCACCAGCCCAGGAGTGTCCACAAATGTTACCAAACTGAACCGTTTCTGCCGAGAAGTGCAGATCTCGGTGCCAACGTATTCAGACACACCTGAGACACACAGCGTGAAGACACTCAGAAAAACATGCATGTCAAGCACAAGCTATTTAACAACTGGTTTTGGTGACTCACCTTTAATGTCCTGAAGTGGCTTAAAGTGAGGATACAGGTGAAGAGTTGCATTACCCTGAAAAGGAGGAGAGGTGAAAGGTCAAACAAAATGGAGATTTCAGCCACAAGCTCTCATTAAGTTTCACAAGAATTTCCTGATATCACACAACAATATTTTAATTACCGTGAGCGACTCCCTCTTACGCCCGCTAGTAACAAACGTGAAGCCCTGTGTCTCAATCGCAACTCCTGCCCTTTGGATGTGCTCCTCTACGTACCTAAAACGAAACGTTTGAGAAGAATCAGTAGCTTTCATAAGAAACCTCTAAAACGGCACACCATGTAAAGTCTTTAAAGCATGCATGCATATTTTATATATATATATAAAAACTTATGTTTACCAGTTAATGAAGGAGCTTTTTCCAGCTGAATGGTTTCCCATCAGCATCACGGTGATCTTTTTCCTGGGAGGCAGCAAAGTCACTCCAACAGACTGAGCTATCGTTATTAATCCTACAAATGCAGAAAATAAAAGGAAAAAAGACCCACAACTTTGATTATTTTGTCAAAATATCTCAAACCACATCTGCTCTTAAGCTAGATTGTATTAGCTGGGTAAAGGCCAGCAGGCTGTATGGTACAATGCTGTCAAGAACAGAGTCAAGTCACATACATTTGTCAATATTAAGACAAAAATTTTATATGATTCCCAGCGGATTATGAGCTCGAGTTACAGGTTTCTCTGGTTTCCTTCCAACTCTTGAAAAACATGCTATGATGTGGCTACACTAAATTCCTCAAGGTGTGAGGCAGGTGTGTGTGTGTGCGCGTGCACGCACAGTTCCAGTCAGGGTATTCTCCCATAACCCTGATCAGGATAAAAAAAAAAAAAAAGGTTATGGAAGTAAACAGACTTATGCTGGGATTAGACTACACAATATTTTGTCTTAAACAATGGTCCCCAGGACAGATTCGGCAGTCGTAGTGCCATTAATTGATGCTACGTTTTGGTCGGGAGACTGGCAACACCAAAGTTTCACCATGACCAATAATCATTCACATCCTTGTGCATCATCGAGGAGGAGGGTCAAGGAATTGTCAGAAGGAGCGTCAATTAACACATTGTTGTCAAACTAGGTGAGAAAATGGAAATAACTCGGATGTGAACGTCACACTACTAGGCCTGTTCACCGATCCTGACTTTCATATTCGTTCCTGATGCTGGAAATTTGTCGAAATCAGGCTGGATTTGTATCATCTCATCCCGGCATTAGGGAAGGAAGGGCTGTCAGGGAAACAAACAAAAGCACAGACAAAAGGTATTAAATATGGAAGGAATTAGTGGAGGATATGAGGGATAAATGAATGACGGTGGTGTTGCAGGTGTTCCTGCAATTCGTACAGATGGACCTAAAGCTCTTCTGAACTAACATCAACTTTCTCCTTCATCTCTTGTGAAACTTCAGACCCACATTTTACTTCTTAGACAAAATGGAAAGGAGAGTTGTGTAACATTATTTGTTGTGGCCATTCACAGGTTTTTTTTTGTTGTTGTTTTTTGGAGAGTGCAAACTTTTCCACTAAACAATATTGTAATAATATTGAATGAATCTGGGTTAACTGGTACATCTTTGTAGTGCAACATTTTTGTTCTTATTTAAAAGTTATTTAAAGCTAGAGGAGAGGTCTGTAGGAGAGCATTAATGCTCTGGACAGCTGCCAAAAGTCGTTATCTTCATCTTGGTTTTTCTTTCTTGCCTCTTTTGAATCTCTAACAGACTCTCGGAGAGTTTCAGAGAAACAAATGAGCTCCAGAGGACTATAAACACCACTTATACACGGAAAGAGAAGGAATAAAGAAGGAAATTCAGGATTAAACCGATTAATTTCAGTCAGAAAGAGCGGAGTTCAAACTCGCCTCAGTAAAGAGGTACGCACCACGGCGCGAGCCGGCTAACTGGTGTTAGCTTGGAGCCACTGTTAGCATCGAAGATAAAGTGTAAACCTGACCGAGAGTGGAGTAAAATAAGCGGCTGTAGAGATGATGGTATTACCGCTGTCTTTATCCGTGTACAGCTGATGGCACTCCTTCAGGATGCGCTCATCGCAGGATACGCTGCCCGACACCGAGTCCGCGTTCGCCGCGTTCCTGCTCTTCATTTTCCCCGACATTTCCGACGCAGCTACGAAGAAGAAAGTAGCCAAGAACTCGCTTATAACTAGTATACTGAAGAAGGATGTCACGCACAACGGCTGAACTGAGTTTAAACCGGCCCGGTATGCTGAACAACGCCGGCCACGTCAACCGACGCTCGCAAAGCTGTCTGGGATTTGTAGTTATCTCGTTTCCGAGTGGTCTCGGCAGGTCCCGTCATTACGGTAAACCCTGAGCGCGCGTATATACGGGGTTGTACGGTAACCCCCTGGGACAAGTAGAGGAAACGAGAGCTAGTGTTTGTCTTGGGAGCAACAGGAGTTTGGGACATACGGAACGGGGACATTACAAGAGCACCGATTTCATTTTATACAAACTCGTGTTTTGTATTAAAAACGTCCTTTGGAAAGTAGTGTTGAAATATGTGTCCTTTGGGAGAGAGTCGGTTCTTTGAACCGGTTCTTTTAGGTGAACCTTGTGAGCCGACTCGTACATATGATCCTTTTTGTAGACTTAGGCAATGCTGTTTAATTAAGTGAAAGTGTCTTCCTATGGAAAAGGGTAATAGGGTCTGTTATAGTAAGGCTAAGAAGAACAATCACAGGTTAGAATATGAAAAAGGCAATGAGTCGCTTGGGAGTCGATGCATATTTGACGAGCTGAGCCGATTGATCAGAATCGGAAAGAGTTATTCTTGGTTATTCCACTAGGGGGCAAGATGGAGCAATAAACCCAGGGCCCTTTATTAGCCATGAATGTGCTAATCTGTTGTGGACATTAATTCTTCTTTATCAATATAAAAACTGACGCTGCAGCCATGTTTCTTTACAAAATATTGAATTTATGAATTGTTCAGCAACGCAGTCACACCTTATACAGGTTTCTTTGTCAAGCCAAGTTGATACCCCGGCTTTAACATTAAGGGTTATTTTGTGCAAATTCATGCCATAAAAAGGTTGTAACAGTAGAACATGCCAAACATTTGAACTTTAAAAAAAAAAAAAAAGCTTTATTCAATATATTTATGTTTCTGTAGGTCTTTTATGTTCAGTCCATTTTTACATTCAAAATGTACACTGTTTGTCCAAAACTGTGATTCCTGATTATGGCCCACATAAGCAGGCCTTCTTTAGAGGCACATGATTATCTAGGATGTCTTTGTAATTTCCCTTCTCCAAAGTCTAGTGGAAAGCCATTTCAGAAGACTGAAGGGTATTATAACAGCAACAGGAGAACAATGCTATTCATGTTAATATTAATGCCATGCCTTTGGGGTAGCATGTTCAACAAGCACATAATAGTGTCATGATCAGGTGTCCATATACCTTTGGCCATATAGTGTACCTTTCACATAAATGCCAATAAATGAACAAAAGAGGGGTTGGTTTTTCAAATAAATTTTTTCGATAGACCATTTTGATATGGGACAAGTGTCATGTGTCCCTTTACCTAATTGTGCAGTTTAACCAATAGATGGAGATCATTTCAAGTCTTAAAGAGAATATGGAGCAGCTTTCTTAGTGCTGGTTCCTAGTTTTCATGTACTTACAGTTAGAGAAAAGGAGAAAAATATACTAAATGCTTTTTATGGAACAGGAGGCCTCATGGGAAGCATTATGCACATGCAGAAAAACATACAGTTCACTGGAGCAGAATTTTAAAGCCTTAGCCAGACCAAGAGTTTCCCCTCTTCATTTCATTATTACTGTTTTAGCCATTTATTTACAGCATAAGTTATTTTATATGCTTTTCAGAAGAGTCAGTAAAGAACAGTGCTTTGGCCTTGAATTTTAGGCCATCACAAAACTATCATATCGTTTTACAACATCCAAAAATGTCAGAAAATACTGGTCATATAAAACAGCTGGCTTGGATGCAGAGAACATTTCCTTGACAGTTCTTTGTGCACAGGCTTCCAGAAACCCAAATGTTGCATAATTTGGAGGTTAAACTGAACCAAACATTTGATTCCTGGAAACAGATTTCTAAGAACCTGGAGATTGAATAGAACATTGATGCAAGGTTTTCACAGCTGACAAAGATACATTTAGCCAACAGTGTTAATGGAATTAAAAGCTCCATGTGCCTGCACCAAATGTCATTAGAGAGAAACTTTGGCAAACACATTACAGCTTGTGACAGGTTGGCTTTAGGCACAAGTTGCTTTGGATAAAAAAACAAAAACAAAAACTGCCAGAGTGCATGTACTCTTTCAGTAATCACTTTATTCTGGTCCAAGTCAAGGTGGATCCAGAACCTATCATGGGAACAATGAGCATGAAGCAGGAATACAGCCTGAATAAGATGCTGGTCCATTTCAGTGCACTATATGCATGCACATACACAGGGTAATTTATCTTAGCCAGTTCTCCTACCTGCATGTTGTTGGAGGAAACTGGAGAACCTGTGGGAAACCCACATGGACAACTCCACAGAGAGCAACCAAAGGAATCCAGCAACCCTGGTGTTGGGAGGTCACAATGCTACCTGCTGCACCTCTGAACCCAAATTGTACACAGAACTTTTAATAATTGTTTTGTAACAATGACACCACATGTGAGTAGCAATCCTTTTTATTTATATATTCAGTATTTACATACATTAAGTCAACAGTCATTCATCACAATTTAATAACACCAATTGATAAAACAGACCTAAATGATTGACATTTACAGACATTTGCAATGGACCAACTCCCCCCCCACAATCTAACATGATCATATGACTGTCTATTTACATGTGCTCAAGCAAAAAGTCACAATTACATTCTAAATTAAGCTGTAACTGATGCATCTCAGGAAACAAAACGTACACCATCTGGCCTACATGCTACAACCCATTCACATTAACAATTCCTCTACACCTGGAAACATTTAAAAGAAAAAAGGGGACAAACAAAGAGAAACAGTTTCACTAGCTCAAACATGCACACAGATACACACACCAACACACACACACACAAACATATTGCACATCGCCTTCAGTCTCTCAATGCACTTCACACTGAAATAAAAATGATACCTCAAGTGGTAGATACCACAACATAATGCAGAGTAAAACATTTATCAAAAAAAAAAAAAAAATCTGCTACCTCGTGCTTTTCAACCTGAACATAAAAATGGAAAATAAAGTCACAGGACCTTTCACTAAAGGTAATTTTTGCCCAGCCTTGTGAATTACACTCAATGGCCTGGATCTGAAAAGCTGTGTATTTAATTTCCAGCAAAGTTTTGGAGATCAAGTTAAGCTCCTAAATGTTTGCACACCTCTCAAATACACAAGAGCTCAACTTATGATTTTACTCATCTTCAACCACATTTAAAATGTAAAACTGATGAACTGGGTTAACAAGGATGGGGGGGGGGAAAGTACACAATAGTAATGCAAAAACGTGTATAAAAAAAAGTGGATCATGCTGATGGTCGGCACCGAGCGCTTCAGTCCCAGCCATTGTCCTTGATCATGTGGGAAAGTTCAATAATATACTTTCCTTCCTTATATTTCTGACTCAACTCAAACGCCTGCTCCTGTAAAGAGACAGAAATAATCAAGTCTGAGGTGTTTTTCACATAGAGAAATTAATAAATGCAGGAAAATCATTTTATTAGTCAGTCAATTAACTCACTTATTTTATTAATGCTGCATCATGTAAATACTTAAATGCTGGTTCCTGTAGCAAGATGGCTTCGTTGCTACATCCTAAAACCA
>JAQMCW010000008.1:3605010-3637510 GCA_030068335.1 Chrysichthys cranchii | reverse complement strand
CAGCTTGCTACGGTATGTTAATGAGAAACAGGAGGGCACAAAGTCCTCCAAGTCCTCTAATGATAACCTGTTACGGAACACTGACACTGTTACAAAACAATGACACTGGAGACTCCTTTAATCAGTGTTAAATAAACATCTCCTTACAGAAAACTTCACCAGATCAGCGATTATACATTTTCTTATCACTCACTCACTCATCTTCTACTAATCCTGTTCAGGGTCACAGGGGGAAGCTGGAGCCTAGGCAGGTCACTAATCCACTGCAGGGCCAAGACACAGAGACAGACATCCGTTCACACACACATTCACACCTACGGAAAATTCAGAGTAGCCAATTAGCCTAATCACTTCTGTGCATGTCTTTGGACTGTGAGAGGAAACCAGAGTACCCAGAGGAAACCCACACAGACACGGGGAGAACATGCAAACTGCACACAGAAAGGCACCCAAGTCGACCCCGGGGATCGAACCCAGGACCTTCTTATTGTGAGGCGACAGTGCCAACCACCACACCACCCACATTTTCTTATCCCGTATATTTTTCATTATGGGGATCATCTGCTATACAATTATCTGCGAATGAAACGTTACTAACAATAACATATTAGACCAAGTACATTAACATAAACCTGTCATTTGAATTACAGACAAAGCCACTGCTAGAGCTGCTGCTGCTGCTATAGAAAATGAACACCTTTCAGATTTAAGAATTCAGCAGCGTTGTGGTATAAATCTATTTTTTGACAGCAATGATAAGGTTAAGCAATATTACCTAAAATGTATCAGATGTAATGTTATGTTATTAGATCCAGTGACCCTGATTAGAAATTTTTGTTGTTGTTCAAGCCAGTGTTTTACTCTTGTAGAAGTATGACTCTCTGTGCAACAGTATGCCTAGTTTCTTAGAAACACTGTCTCTATTTTGAAATGTGACACTAATATGAACTATGTATTCCTGAAGACATTGTGAAATCCAAGAATGACAAACTACTCCTGAGAACAAATAGTTTTATTATTTGTTTTATTACACTGGACATGAATATTCCCCAGACCTCAATGTTCTCACAAAGATGATGAAATCTTCACTCTGGAGCAAAACCAAAATTATTTATAACCTGTGTACAATCCAGTAACAGCAAAATCAGTTGATGTATAATATGAACTTAGGCCATTATAATCAATATTGTCATTTAACATCATATATTATTCATTGCTACTTTAAGAAATCTTTACAATCATTTCATAGAGTTCTCAGTGCTGGGGCGATGATTATAATGTGATCTAATATACAACTTGTCGTTCATGTGGTCTGTCTCCTAATGTAGTCTGACAAGAGAGTGGGATAATCAGTCATGACTCCGGTTGCTCCTGCTGCAAAAGCAGCCTCAATGTGCCGTTCTTCATTGCAAACAAACAGATGGATCTGAATGAAAGAAAGAGAAAAAGAGAGGCAAGGATAAAATTGCTGAAGTATAACTCTGCCACATTCCTCAAATGTCATGTCATTCATAATGAAAGACACAAATGAAATTAGATGTATTTGTACCTGAATTCCTCGATCTTTAAGATGCTGAAACAAGCCTTTTCTCAAAGTTATCCTAAAGCACAAAGGAAAGTAAAAATCTTGTACTTTGTAGTTTGCACTGATTAGAAAGTGCAAACATGTTTCATTTTTACATACTTTTGAATTAGCAAGACGACAAATCTGTTCCGCAGAATGCCAGGCTCTGGGATGTACGCTCTAAAGGAAAGTTTAAATAGATAAATGATGTTGCTTTGTTCAAATACTTGAATGCACGACACGACCAGAAAGTTTGTGCAGTCTGGAGACACAGTGCATACATTTAAAAATCCATCCATCCCTCCATTATCTACGCTGCTCGTCTGTTAAGGGTCACAAAGAAACTGGAGCCAATCCCAGCTAACTTCAGGCGTGAGGCAGGGTACACCTTGGACAGGCCGCCAACCTACTGCAGGGCTAACGCGGAGACAAACAGCCACGCCTGTGGACAATTTAGTGTAGCCAACTGACCTAATCTGCATGTCTTTGGACTGTGGGAGGAAACTCGAGGACCCAGAGGAAACCCACACAGGCACAGGGAGAACATGCAAACTCCACCCAGAATGGCCCCAGCCTGCAGGTTTGAACCCAGAACCTTCTTGCTGTGAGGTGACAATGCTAAGCACTGCTCTACATAATAAACACTTTACACATATATAAACACTAAAGAAGAACTACTGAGTTAATAAGAGTAGAAAATTGATCTGGGGGCAAATAAAACACACATACGTGTTGATGATTTGGGGCAGGTAGTACTGCAGGAAGCTTTCTCCCAATGCAACGAAGGGCAGAAGGCCGGTGTAGTAAAGCAGGAGCAGCTGCAGGCCACGCATTTCCGTGAACATGTAAGGCATAGTGGAATTCTAACCAACACAGAAAGGGGGACAAAGGACAAGTTTGAGACACACCAAAGAACAAGGAAGCAAAAAAAAAAACGAGGTCAGAGATCTTCAAACCAATGTTTCAATTCTTGATTAAAGTGAACGTCCGTGATCTTGATGGTTAGTTTGATGAAGCTAGTGGCGTTGAGCGCTTTCCAAATCTCCACGTTGCCAAAAACACACCACTTTGGCTTGAACATTTAAATACATTTGCAAAAGGTGTTTTCTGAACTGATTGTTATGATGTTCAGGTAAAGTTTCCCTCTTGTCCCGATTGGTCGGATGCTGGTGTTCTGTATCATTTGTGTATCCTCCATTTTATAGACTCTGGGGCACTATAGTATTTCAGAAGCATGAGTGCACACACACACACACCACTTTACGACATTCCTTCATGATAGATGTCTGCACAGACGCCCAAACTGTGATGTCCTCTCGGTCATACTTCTTCACCAGAGCAGATATCTGAGAGAAGAAAGCATGAAAAAGAGAGTGAGAACACATGACAGAGAGAGATACTTTGTGTCATGCAACTGATAAACAGACACTGTAAACTGGGAACAGAAAACTAGATAACATGGGCAGAACTTCTAAGATAAACTTGGAATGAGGCCCTGAACATAAAATGAAATCTAGCTGTAGCTGAGATGAGACATGAGCTCTCACCTTTTCAATCAGCTCTGTGTTCTGCTCTTTCACCTCAATGTTCACAGGGATTTTAGGAAACTTGCGGAAGACGTCTTCCAACAGGGCAAACTTTCTGTCTGAGCCAGTGCTATAGTGACCTGTACAAACAGCAGTGGGTGTAGGAAATAATTTACAGTTATGACATACATACTGTGCATGCGTGTGTGTGTGTGTTTGTTTTTGTGTGTGTGTGTGTGTGTGTGTGTGTGTGTGTGACACACCTGTGTAAAATGTAACCTCAAGTTGTTCCTTATACAGCGGTAGTTTCTGGAGAACAATCAGTATAAATGAGATTAGCCATCATGAAAATATAATTTATTATGCATGTAATATTTTATTTGCAAAAATCTGTCACTTGGACATGACTCATCCCAGAAACTGAAAGTAATATCTGTCTAGCTGTGATTTCTTTTGTCAATTTGTACCTGATTGAAGTGAACGATGATCAGTATTCATCGAGGTTACATACATTTTACTCTGTTATTGTGTATTACTATTCTTTTTATTGTGTGTTGCTATTATTATTTTTGTGTATTACTATTATTTTTATTGTGTATTACTATTATTATTATTTTTGTGTATTATTATTTACAAGCCTTCTATGTCTCATGAGATTATTTGTAGGTTGATTGACTGGGAGCATTATTTGGAAGAAAAAAATTCTTCAGAACTAGTACTTAAGGGTCAAGCTAAGTGCTATTCATAATTAATGATCACCAGAAGTACAAAATTATGCTGAAATAATAATAATAATAAAAAAAAAAAGAAAATGCTGTATTACCTGCTGTGGAATAATATCACACTGCATATCATTTTATTAACCTCCTTCACGTAGTCACTGATTTTCACTGAGCGCTTAAAAAACGTAAAATGTACCCTCCAAAAAAAAAACCCCATATTCTAGTTAAATAAACTAAATACTCACTTCGTGTTAAAGAAAAAAAAAATTCATAGGGGCCAGGTGAGTACTTATGCAAAGCACTGTATATGTCCTCCTTATGAACAAATGAAGCATAACATACTCATCACTTGGTTATGCATCTACACTAAACACTTAGTCAAGAATACGCACTTACGTAATAATAATAGAATAATAGAAAATACTTTCATTTGAACTCTTAACCTCTGACCTCTAGGTTTAGATCGGAGATGTTGGCGTCTAGCCCGGTCTGTCGCAGGAGGTTCTCATCGTGCGATACGATCACGTGACCATCTCGAGTAAGGTGACAGTCCAGCTCGAGCATCTCTGTGCCCACCTCCACTGCGCTGAGGGAGTGGAGGGAATTTGAGAGACATCAGTAGTGAAAAATAGGTGGAGGAGTTTGATGTAGCATGATTATTATGAGGAGTATAAGAAAGACTAGATATTTGAATTCTGCTATAAGAAGTATTTTGGCAAAGTGAATTTATGTGACCTGATCTGAGCTCAGTGATTACTCACTGTGTGAAAGCCTCTATGGTGCTTTCGATTCTCTCCCCAGAACCTGGAAACAAAGCAAGTACATGCAGAGGTACATGTAACAAACACAGTGTGGAAAAGCCTTTTAAAAACGCACATGCAAAATATTACAAATTCATAGATATATAAAAAAAAAAAACCTCATTCCTATACCTGAAACCTCAGTCTGCTCCAGTGCGTCCAAAATACATAAATCAAAACAGTCTGCCCTTTTACAGCATGTTCTCATATAAGCATTGATTCTATTCTATCAACTGGGTATTTTTTTTTACAGTTCAGATCCATTGCCCAAGTGTTTATAGGAACTAATTTTCCAGTTTATAGATACATATCCTTTATATATACACAAGCATTTACTATTATGTCTGGTAAACCATCCACACAGATGAAGGTTCTACATTCAAAATAACCGTAATTATTCACTGGTAATGACTGTAATCCGGATCTGCCATGCACACTGTCTTCCTATTCTAGGAAATTACAGCAATTAATAAGAAACTGTGTATGTGACAGAGAAGTACACGGCAGGGGGACGCAAATGCGGTTTAGTGTTTATTTAGAGACGGGCAGAGAAAAGGCAAAACCGTGAGGCTAAAAAGTAATCAAAAGCAGGCAAGGGTCAGGCAATCGGCAAACAGAATAAACAGGACAAAATACAAGAGGGCAAAAACCAAGAACTGTATAAAGTAAAAATAAATAAGTAAGCAAGTAAATAAATAAATAAATAAAACCCCACAAAAAACAGGGCAGCACCATGGGATGTATAAAGATCAGGTATGATTAAGATTATGATTATGGTTATGTGGCAAATTCTATGGTGTGGTGTGGTGTGTGCGCTTAATCTATAGGGTGTCCGTAAGTCTGGACACATAGGATAATTGGATATTTTTCATTTAATTCAACTGTTAATTAATTATTTTTATTTCCCCCATAGATTAAGCATGGCTCTGTCATATTGAAGATGTTCTTTGAATAAAAAGTTGTATTCATATTGAAGATGTTGTTTGAAGTTGTATTTTTACCTATGTGTCCAGACTTTACGGACACCCTGTACTTAAGCAAAAGTGCGGCTGTGATCGAATCCAGGTGAGTACATTCAGTAATCGGGTGACCGTGAGTGTAAGAGTGAGTGCACTTCCTGCGAAAAGTAGTCTGTGGTAACCATATTTGCAGGCCATGGTGTATTTTAATGAGTGGATTTCCGGCGACTATGTGAGAGCATGTAATCTCTTGTCTTGTCTACATTTTTACTAAAACAAATCAGTGGCAGCCTTTCCCCCCAAGCAACTGATGATTGCTGTAAAAACCCAGTATATACCCTTGCTCCAGTTTTGTCCATGCTGAGGATGAGAAAACAGTGTCTAATTATCATTACCATTACATTTCTTGCTAAAGTGCTTGACTTGACACTTAGCTTAATAGCTGATTAAGTGCTATTTCTATCTATTTTCCTCCAATAAATCAAGAAGGTCTCAGGTAATATCCGAGTGCAACTGTCAATCATTCCAGATTTGTATGTTTTACTGGAGGAAAATAAAGAAGAGCGGACTTTTGGTGTATTTTTGTGCGATAACTGACATGATGATGTGTTTGGTCTAGTACAGGTGTCTCAGGTGCAGCAGCAATGTTGGAGTTTTTAAAAACTTTAGTTGGGTTGGTGCTCCGGTCAAAATCATTGACGATGAGTAAACCCACTCGGCATGGGAAAATGGGCTTTAGTCTGTAACTGTACACCTACACCGTGTCTAATAAGGAGACCTAATAAACTCCTACCAGGCTACGAAATGAGTATCACCATATGCGTTACAGAAAATAATCCATCAAAGAGATGATACCAAGGCAGTGGTGGTCCCTTTGGACTGGTAGAGTGGGGGTAATATATTGTACGTTGCAACAGACATACTACAGTCGGACACTGACCTGTTAAATGACTAATAATTGTAGATAATTGGGTTAGTAAAGTGAAATGCAGACCGGTTTCGTAACGTGGTCTGTTATTCTGATAACAAAGTAGTGCAGTCGGTCATAAATTCCATAGTTCCTGATTGTGCAAGCACGGCCTCGGTATCTTGTTCTCCATAAGACCACAGTGTAAACATAATTCACATTAAAGCATATCATGTTAACAGCACTATGCAAATAAAACTGAACTGAACTGAATTGAATCGGAACACATGCAGTACATGGGGGTCATCATGATTGAGATTAAGAATCGGGAGGCTAAATCATCTTTGCACGGCTCTGTCTACAGGGTTTGAGGAACTTTACATTCCTTCTGCTGCTGGTTCTGGGCTATTTAGCGCTCCCTGAGCGGAGCAAATCCAGTGCATTCTGTGACGCTAGAATCATTTGTCGGTGTAAGTGCAATAAGCTGAGGACAAAGTAAAACCAGGTGAAACTTCAGTGAACCCACATGAGACTTCAGAGAAGAAACAAACACCAGGCAGAACTTTAAACAGAAACAGTTATAAGGTCACGTTAGAAAACAGTTATCTTTCATGAGATCTTTTTTTTTTTTTTTTTTTTTTTTTTTTTTCACTCTGAGTGTTTAACATAATTATTCTTGAGCCTTGGCTCACAAAGTTGGGTCAGTATGGCCTGGGGGTCAACAAATTCATTACGATTTTTAAAAAAAAATGATGTACAGGTGATGGGAATGACTATCAACAACTAAAATTTTACTTGTAAACTTATTGTTTTTCTCGTAGAAAATGATCCATTTTCAAGTCCACATGAGCATAAAGTAAACTTTCAAGTTTTGGGTTATATGGGTAGGAATATGCAAAAATCCTTGGATTTAAAAAAACAAAAAACTTTAATATCCTGTAATTAAATATGATAAAATGTTATGGTACACCTTTTCCTACTCATAAGCTTTACAAAATCATAGAAGTTCTCTTGTGAAAAAATAACATGGCCTGTATTCCCAACTATGTCCTATTCACTATACAGTGCACCCCCCCAAGGATAAGACCGTTACTGACGATGAATGAAATTATTCCAATTCCACAATGCACTGTGATGAGTAACATACCAATGATGAACCCTAGTCCTGACGTACCATGCTTGGTTATATTTGTGTGCACGTTTATTAAGAAAGACAACGACCTACAACCCCAATATCCCTTTAGATTTTTTACAAATGCAAGTAGAGAGTGAATCATTTTGTGGAGTCATTTCCATAAACTCATGTCTGTTTTATTTAGAATTGTCCTGAGGTCTTATACAGGTCGAATCACTGTATGGATGGTGAGTTAACCATAGTGTATGGTGAATAATTACCTTCACATGAACAAGTGAAATCATGACCTCTGTTCCCTATAATAGTTTTCCCCATCATGCTCTCAGCTCTCAAGTACATGGATGAGTGATTTGAACACAGCGATGGGACGGGGAAGGTGAGACACCTTACCTCCTCTGTGCGAGATGTGCGTGCAGCGGAAGGCTGTCTGCTTCTTCTTGTGCAGGATGTGTGGATTCTTCAGCAAGTAGAGGGACGTTATGGTGTACCCCCCTATTGCTGGGAGCAGGTAATACATGAAACCGGACATGCTTTCCACAGGCTCTCAACCCACAAGGAATCCAGAGAATGATAAGTCACTGCAGGAAAGGAATTCAGCAGTCAAAGCCAGCCAAGGCTGATTTGTGTTCGGCGTTAAGAAGGTATTTGCAGATTACCTGATTCTGATTTATCCTTTGTGCGTCCCACTTTGTGGCTTTATCCTCACAGTGAGACAGAGGGGTGGTTAAGACACTGCTCTCACAGACTTTCCTCACTCTCGTGCACTGTTAACCTGTTTGCCGTCTTTAAATACGCCTTTCTTTTTCCTTTCTCCCCTCCCTGTTGTCACCCCCAGAACTAGTCAAACCGGAATGAAAAGCGGAAAAAAAGGTAAAACCGCAGTCATTCTTTCTACACAGATCATAAAACCTAAATGTTGCAAGAATTCTCCTCCTCTCCAGTCATGCTCTCTCTGGAGGTGTGTCTGTGATTAGTGTGACATTGTTTGCGGTTAGTCATTGATGGCCAGCAGTTCTTTCATTCCTTGTCCCTCCTGTGTGTGTGTGTGTTTATGTGCATGTAAACATGCAGGATTATAAAAGCAAGAATGCTGTCATTCTTCAGGCTCATGCAGGCTTTCATTGCTTTTCATTATGCTGATTTCATTGCTGAGTGTTTGCATGTGTGAAGTTCAAATAAAACTGCTAATAAAGGGCCTGACTGAGCTCTCTTCTGAGATGTTGATTTGGTTCCAAAGTTCTTGTTGTGGACTGAATTTCATTTTATAGCCAGAATTCTACTCCATGAGAATCCAGGACAAGTGTTAACAGTACGTGTATGTGTGTACTTGCGTAGGAATAGGTTTCAGGGGGTGCTTTCGCAATTGATATTTGACAAGTGGGTATTTGACAAGGGTTGGGCACAGTGAGAATGTAAACTGTATCACACACACACACACGTGCATGCACACACAACAAAATGTTCTAATTCTCCTGCATATGGCAGATATGGGCACATTTGTTCCTCTCTGGTGGTTAAAAAATATAAACACACACACACACACACAAATAACAGAGATACAAGGCAACATTTCTAAAGTCAAACTTCTGTTTGTCAGCAGATGTTTTCTATTGTGTGGATTTGTATAGAAAAGCTGACAGGCAACATATACAGAAACACACAAGCATGTGCGTGCACACACACACAAACACACACACACACACACACACACACACACACACACACACACACAGCTGACTATGAATAGTTACCTAAGCAGCTAAGTCCATGTTAGCTAGCCGACCAGATAACATTTGTTTTGCTACATAGCTAGCAAGCTAAGAAACATAAGCAACTAGCTAACTTAGCTGTTGCTGGCTAGTTATTTAGAAAACATTTCCTGACATGTCAATAATTATGTTAGTACCACATGCATTTTTTAAACAAATGACTTGACAAACCATTTTACAAAGGTTAACATTAATGAGGAACATTCCAAACGAATCATTTACCTTCCTCCTCCTTTCTCCTGTGTTCAAATTTTAGCTTCACTACATTTGCTCACACTTACCCAACTTGTGGCTTGAGATTAGCCCTGTGATCTAGACTGCATATAGTTAGCTTATTGTATTTATTTATTTGTTTATTTTTACATCATACAGTTAAGAGTTTTGAGCATAACAGTTTATGTGTGGTGATTAGCTGCACCCTGAGTTATTTTCTACAGCAGTCATCCTGGATGCGTATGGTTCTGGTTGTTTGGCCTACAAGTGCAGTAAGGTAAGGCTAATTAAGCTCATGTGCTTATTCTCTTTCTTCTTCTTCGATAACATCCTTTGTTAAACCCACTTACAAGCTGCATACATTTCCAATCTGAGACTGAAGTTCTTGAAATGGGATTTCTGTTCACAACATTAACAATTTCATGAGAATTGGTGACACAAAAAACATCACGTGGTTCATGAATCTAAAGCAACTTCAGTGATTAGTTCAGGTTGGGGAAGCAATATTTCACCGAATATAAATACTCGCAAAAAAATACACTCACTCATCTTCTGCCACTTAATCCTGTTCAGGGTTGCGGAGGGAAGCCAATCCCAGCTGATTTTGGGCGAGAGGCAGATCGCCAATCCACTGCAAGGCAACAAACAGAGACAGACAACCATTCACTCTCACGCCTACGGGCAATTTAGAATAGCCAATTAGCCTAATCCCCTCTGTGCATATCTTTGGACTGTGGGAGGAAACCACGGTACCCGGAGAAAACCCACACGGACACAGGAAGAACATGCAAACTCCACACAGAAAGGTGCCCAGATCAACCCCGGGGATTGAACCCAGGACCTTCTTGCTGTGAGGCGACAGTGCTAACCACCACACCACCCTGCTACAAAAACAGTTTCAGTAAATTGTTAATAAATAAATAATCTATCTTTCATTCCTTATAAAATCTAACAGTGTGTGGTGACACAGCCCTGAATGTATGTATCACAAAATACATCACAACTCACTGGAGGTAAATGTGCAGCGAGAGGCATCTATGATCTATGGATGATTTACGTTTTTTGTTTTTTACCGTTTCAGGTATTTTGATTCCTTGCATGCTTTTGTAAATGTGACGTCTGATATCCTTACACAATGTGTACAGCCTATTGATGTGATCCATTTTGGTGCGTTGCTACTTCTTATTTTAGCATGGTTAAGAATTAGTTTAGCTCACTTTAAGCGCTAAAATATGTATCATGTTAGACACAGTTACAATATCCATTTAGAAAGATCAAATTTATGCAGACGTTTATGCAAAAACGAGCACGATACTGACTCTCTGAGACATCAGACATCCAGAATGGAAGGTTTTGGATCTTTGGATCTCAAAATAATTTGCTTATTTGCATAATACACAACATGGTAAATAAGTACCCCAGATACAGAATACAGATACAGATATAGATATGGATATTTGGAGCACTATCTAGAGATACAGACACAGATACAGGTATTGTGTTACATCCACAGTCTGCTTGAGTTTCCAATGGATTGTCTGGTATCTTTCCACCTCCCAAAGACATGAACGTGGGTGGAATGTCTACATTAAATTGCCCCTAGGTGTGAATGAGTGTTCCCATGTGAGTGTATGGGTGTGTAGAGTGCACCTTGTACCCTATCTAG
This sequence comes from Chrysichthys cranchii, assembly GCA_030068335.1. Taxonomy (NCBI): domain Eukaryota; kingdom Metazoa; phylum Chordata; class Actinopteri; order Siluriformes; family Claroteidae; genus Chrysichthys; species Chrysichthys cranchii. Next base: position 3,626,249 of record JAQMCW010000008.1, on the reverse strand, counting down.
GTTTTCCAGTTTTCCAGTGAAGATGAATGAAAAGGAAAAAAATGGATAGTTGATATTCTTGCAAATCTAAAATATGTTTGGTTTTGTGCTCTCCTGCTACATGTCATAGTGTGGTTTTAGCTGGAGTAGTTCAACAACCCTGGATGTCTCTCTCTGAAACACTTCATGCCCACTTAATCATCACAAATGTAAGCTTCTTGGTGCTTCCGTCATGACTTGTTGCGCTTTGCTTGGTGCTTCAGATGCATGACATTGAGAAATATTTTTTGTAGGATATTATATAGTTTTTGTTCTACAGCTTTGAAACCATTAATCCTGGTGAACAGCTGTGCCACAACACGCCTTGGCAGCTGAAGAGTGGTTGAACTGGATAAACTACCCTGAGAGATCCCCAAGGGACAGACTGCTTTCTCAGCTCAAAACACTGCTGAGAGTAAATCACCACTGATTAGAAATGTTTAGAGCACTAAAATAACTGGCGAGGTTCATCAGGTTATTACTGAACGAGTTGTTGCTGTAGCTCAGGGATCACACTGAGCATGGCCTGAGCATGAAGTGTGTTAGCTCCTGTAATTCTGCTCCTCAACACAGCTATCAGCATCTGTCAGAACATGCCAAGCACTCGAGTAAAGACAGGACAAATAGTCCAGCCTAAATCTCAGCACAGCTCAGAACAGATCCATCAGATTCACCAAGCAATGTTTTAGCTCCTTGTCGAGCACAGGATTGTGGAATCAGTGCAATTTTTTTTTTAATTCCCACTTTAAATTTGCATAATTGGCATCACCTAAGGAGTAAACAAGAACTGGAGATGACTAAAAATATGGCAAGAAAACACTCACGGTAACCTGGGGACAGCTGACAGGTGTCATTGTGTGGCTGACTTCTTGAAAAAACCATACAAAATATCAAGCTCATTTTTTTCTGCCAATTACTTATATAAAAAACTATTCCGACATTGCTCGAAAACAGTGTGGAACGCCTTTTATTTACTTTCTAAATTTGCCTATAGGCTACCTTCTTGAAAAGATCATGTTGTGTAAGGAGTCAGTCAACCAAAACATGTCTAAAGCCTTGCTAGCTAACTGACAGTGACAATGAACATCAAATTTTGATCAAATTATTTGATGGCTACATGTTCTAACAAAATGAAAACATGCCTAATCAGTTCAGTTTGGAATGAGATGCCAGCTGTCAAAATGTCTTCGATGTTCCTGCACTGCAGTCAGAATGAAATACACTGCCTGTCCAAAAAAAAAGTCACCAGCTGGATTTAACAAAGCAAATAGGTAAGAGCCTCCCATTGGATAATTACTGCATGGATGATTATTTTTCAGCTGGCAACAAGTTAGTTAACCATAACTGATGCAGTGAGTAGCTTCTCATTTCTTAAACAACCATGTCGGAAAACATCCTGTGGGTTGACATAGTTCCAATGATCGATTCTGAATATCTTGGGCATATCTGTCTTAACCTTCTGCACAAAATGGCCTAAATAACTTAAAAGTTAAAAAAAAAACAAAAAAAAAAACCTGCATATGAAACTAATTTCAGTTCGGAAATGTCTGGTTACCATGTGTATTTCTAAAACATTTGGAAAAATGAGATTTCTGTGTTTCTCTAAAATCCTAGAGGTTTCTTCAGGATGCTTCTCTGAGAGAAACCTTACGAGGCATCGTACAAGAGTTCCCCTTTTAAAAATATTGAAATCGACTTGTATAGCGAGTCAAAATTATACTGTGCAAGTTAAAATGTCCACATTATAATTTATTTAAAAAGCAGGTTAACTCAAGCCAGTCATCAGGAACAGGCCAAGTGATGGAAAATTCCAGCAACTTGTTTGACCTGCTGAGTCACTTCAACAAGATGGGTTACTGGGAGGTCACTAATATGCAAATGCTCAATTTTCCACAACACTCACACTATTTTCAGTTTCAAGTCTTTGTTGTATTATTTGTAGCAAACAATATTAAAGTAACTGATTGTATATTAAAAAAGGGACATGCAAATGCATTTAGATTTTTTTTATACTCCTGGATACACTAATAGGTTCCCCTCATCATAATATAAAGTATATGATACTTTATAAAACACTTATGTTTTTTCATTATGGAGCATATCAGACCACTGAGGAAAAGGTGAGTGAAGACCCTGTAAAGGCATTAGTATTTGATTGGGGCAGGGGGTAGCTCAGGGAGTTAAGATGTTGGACTACAGGTCGGGAGTTCAAACCCAAGCACCACCAAGCTGCCACTGTTGGGCCCTTGAACAAGGCCCTTAACCTCAAAAAATGCTCAGTTGTATAAATGAGATAAATGTAAGTTGCTCTGGATAAGGGCATCAGCCAAATGACAGTAATGTAATTACGGTGTTATCAAGACTGAAATTTTAAAGTATTCTTTTCATGAGGATGCCAGAAACACTTGAGAACACACGTTTCCTTCTTTAAAATACGGATCCGTTTCTATATTGCGGTAAGAATAGCTTTACGTGACCATGTTCTGCTAGCACCTTCAAAAACATCCAAAATCAACTGAGTGATGATCCGACTGGCAGTGAAATGGTAAACTGGTGGTCACGGTAGTCTGGTGTCTTTTGCAATACCGATTAAACGAGTTCAACGCAAAGATCAAAGCCAAAAAAAAGCAAGCACTAAATTACAGTATCAGGAATTTTATTTAATATATGTATATAATTGTCTTTGTTAATTGTTTAATTCATAATACCCATAAGCATGTACAGACACTAAAACCATCCATGGTTCATATCTCTTGACAATCTACTCATAGCTTTAAATCATCTTTTTAAAATAAATCCTTAAAAGATTCGGGGGGGGGATAGATATCCGATAGCATGACGACACACCTGATTAATTTTCGCACACAAAAATAGAGAAATGAAAGGGAAAAACAAAAAAAGTTTTACATCCCTTTTTCAGTTCTTAAAAAAGACTCCGCGATAGAACATCAATAATTATAAGAACAGCCATTAAAAGGACATTAATAAATCTGCCTCATTTGTAGGTCTCTAATTATATACTGTTTGAGAGTGATGGATATCTGTAGTTGTGTTGTGTGATTGTTCAGTCCGTGGTCCCATGTGTATATAAGCAATACATCGACAACAACGCGGCATGACAAATTTTTCCTCGGTAACGAGTTGTTCCCCTTGGCTCGGTGAGCGGCAGGGAGTCGCTCGCGGCGAGAGGACAGGGGGGGAGCAGCTCAAAGCTGAAACAGACAGACATGCAGACACAGACATGGGGATGCAGCCCGTCCATCTGTGCCTTCCTGTCCCACAATGCACCAGCAAAGCAAGAGGAAAAAGCAGAGTGCCATAGAGGAGAAAAAGAAAGCGGGACCAGAAAGGACGAGTACTACGTACAGGAGTTACGTCTCGTCTCCTTTGATCAAAAGGTTCCTATAAAGAGAAGACAGAAAAGAGGACAGAGCAAAAACTGCACCAGGTAAAAAAAAAAAAAAAAAAGAAGAGGAGGAAGAAGAAGAAATAAAACAAAAGCATTGGGTACTGAGACACAAAGTGCAGATGCACACACTGAAGAACGTCATTCGACAGACGTATCAAGCGTGCACTCCCCCCCCCACACAGAAATATCAACATTTTAACATCAGTGTAGAAATCGAGCCCGGCTTTAATTCAAAGACAAACACGCGTTCTAAATTTAAAAACTTCTCCATTCCCCCTGTCTAGAGCTTGGGTTCCTCATCGGCGACCGGACAAAAAGCATATATCTGCGTCGTTACAGGCGTTTAGTCAGTTGCAGGAAACAAACAAGGCAATAACACTTCTTCAAACGAGCAGGAAAATAGGAAACACTACCTGTGATTTGGTGCATGCAAAGTCAGCCAGTCACAGACTACATTATCACAAGGTCAGCCAATCACAGGCGAGAGAGACGTTGAGGTCAGCAAGCCCCGTGGAAAAAAAGCCCTTTTTTTTGTTGAAGAAATTGTGACATCAACCAGGGGGGAAAGGAGCGTGTGCTATGGCTCTGAAAGCGTTCGGCTTGGCTATGCCTCCTCAACTGGCAACGTGCGAGGAGAACGAACGTGAAGGAATGCTGCAGGCGCTGAAGGAACGCGACGTCAAGGGAGAGGAGATTTAAAAAAAAAAAAAAAAAAGAAAAAGAAAAAAAAAAAAGAATAATAAAAAATAAAAAAAAAAATCAAAAGGAAGGAAGTCAGTCATGGACCACTATTGTAAGTGTAAGAGCAACGCAACCAAAAATAACAACTTGGAATGTAAGATGTGAAATGAGCATTCAGAGTGTAAAAATAAACCAATTCAGAGCAAACAGATGCACAGACAGAGAAAAAGAAAGGGATGCGGGGATGATATTTGAGTTTGATGATACTGATGGCTTCATTTTCCAAGAGCACTGGCGAGAGCGTTAAAAAAAAAGAAAAAAAAAAAAAAAGAAAAAAAAACTCACACAAAAAACCCTCAGATGGAATCGGATATGGTACAGCAAGTAAAGCAAGATTCAGTTCTATACATTTCCGTCCTGTACGTTTTCCTTACCCCCCCCACAATCTCCAGCACTGGCTTTCACAATCTGGAGCTTTCAAAGCTCACAAGGAAAACTAACCAGGCTTCTCGTGTGTTTAAAAAAAAAAACAAAACAAAAAAAAAAAAACATTTTAACAGATACTCAAATATAAACTCTCCACACATACAAAACACATCCTGCAAAGGATCATAACATTCAAATTACAGTGTACAAATGGATCTCGGACATACAATACTCAGAGAGAATGAAAATAATAATAATTGTCCGAATTACATATACATATACATACATGTACGTACACAGCCCACAGTAACGATATGCTCGCGTGTTCTCTCCCTCTCTATTCTTTTCCATTTAATGGCATAAACATCTATAGACCGATAACAGGCCAAATGTGACATGATAACGAAAGGAGAGCGTGCAAGGAAGAGAAAAGGTGTGAGAAGTGAAGCAGAAGGGTGAAAGAGAAGGGGGCTGAGTGCAGCACGGAGTGACATGGTGGATACAGCTGCCCCTGTTCGATGGCGTCAACATAGCAGGCTAGAAACCCAAACAGAGCCTCCAGGCGAGACACAAAGAAAAGAAACGCTCAAGTTTTTCATGTTTTTTTTTTTTTTTTTGGATACCATGTGTGTGTACATCTTTTGTAGCTTGTTGTAGCTTGGAGTTATCTTGTTCTTAGCATTAGCGTGGCTTGGTCGCTTTCCTTTGGGTGCTAAATGGAAAGGAACGGGAAACAAAAGGACAAACAGGTGAGTTAAAACCTGTACGCTGGCACAGAGGTTTCACGATTAAGAAACAGGAGTTAAGCAGATGGATCGAATCATGGCTTTTATGCGGCGGTCGCTTCGAGATGGAACAATACATATGGGAGCGTTATCAAATACAGCAGTGATGGAAATTTGGGCCACTCCCGGCAATCGTGGCAGAAAACCGGGGGGGAGACCTAGCAAAACATTCCATCAGGATTTCAATGCCGCAGTAGCGGGACAAACCGGAAGGTGGTTGTTTAGAAAACATGAGACACAGGACTTAAAGTTCAAAGTTCAGTGATGTATAATGGAAAAATAAAACTCTTGAGACTAAAAAACCCTCAACGGGGAGTTTTTCTTGCTTTTCTATTTCTGTGCTAACGCTAGCTATCTGGCTAGCTATCCTCTAGTAATATTACTCGACAAATGTTCCAAGAAACTAATTGTCCCTTTGCCCTAGTGAAAAGTGTTCTTGGCGCTTGTAATATAGTAGTGCAACATGTGGCACTATTGCCATGGCAACAATTACATTTTCTGTGTGTACATTACCTGTAGTGTAAATCCTGTAAATAAAATAATAATAACAATAATAATACGCAATCAGAGACTCAAAGCTGACAAACAACAAATTTACCTACACAAGTACAGATCTGTGTTTCTTTTATCATCTCACCCTGGACCGTAAAAGGACACGGTGCCCTGAATCAGACACCAATTTTATTAAGCTACAACAATAAAGTTCACCCCCATCTGGTCTCTACTTTTACTCACAGTTTTACATTAAGCCTGTAATGTCACCCTCACCTGCATTTAACCCCACAGCCATGCTTAGCTTGGATTCACAGCCGGTTTTCTTCAGTCACCAGCAATTACAGTGGAGCCTTGGATTGCGAGTAACTTGGTCTGCGAGTGTTTTGCAAGACGAGCAAAAAATTGGAATCAATTTTGATTTGGTTAATGAGCGAGGTCTTACAATATGAGTATTAAGCATACACTTCGTCTGCCGAGTGTCACGTGATCACAACTTCTCTCTCACTCACTGTGGGATTGTGGCTCATTAGTCTAGTCAACATCTGCGCTAGCGTAGAAAAAGACTGATTCTTAACTTCAAATGAGATCAGGGAGATGTGTAAAATGTGGGAAAGAGTGCAAAATGCTGTAGAAAAGCACCATCCGAATAAGGCTGTAGCAGTGTGAGCGATGAATCTGTTTAATGACAATGCAATGTTGCATTTCCCCGAAATCCTCAAAAGGAGGCAAAAGCAGCGATCATTGGATAGTTAAACCCTGTTAAAGTCGCACGAAAAGAAAAAGATCCCAGTGAGCCGACAGACTGCAGTGATTCCGTGAGTTGTAGTGAAAGTCATCCTACACAATAATCCTCCTCCTCTCCCCTCTCTCCTCCTCTCTCACACCAGCCACGAGTCTTTTTAAAGGTAAAGTGCAGGTTATTTTGTTTTTGTCAAGTGTGATGGGGTTGAATAACAAGAAACAGAAACTTAGTCAGAACGGGAGACAGCAAACTCGGGAATAGTAAGGCTTGGCAAGAGCGCGGAAAATGGCATCTAATGCGAGAGTTTTTTTTTTTTTTTAGCTCCCGCAATCAGTTCCAATCCAGTACACCTGTTGCCACCCATGTGACGCACCGTGTCATTGCAGAGGAATAACAGGAAGTAGTCTTTACCGCATGAGTTCTCTGACATGCGCCGCTACTGGGAGTGCTCAGAACAGGTGCGCTGCACGTGCGCTCCACACGGGCAAATTCATGACAGTTTTGTGTATCTTTACTTTATATTTTGTATTAATCATTCTTATATAAATATTTGTGGGTTGTGGAACGAATTATCTGAGTTTCCATTATTTTTTATGGGGAAACCCGCTTAAATATACGAGTACTTTGGATTACAAGCACATCTCCGAAACGAATTATGCTCGCAGTCCAAGGTTCCACTGTACTTGTTTTGGCACAGGTGTGTCTACAATGTGGCTGGAGGGGGGTGGGGTGGGGGGGTGTTTGTTAAGACTCAAGAGCAGAGAGTTGGGAAATACCACATCTGACATGAATACACAGAATACAGGAAAGCACCACCCAAACTGCTCTTTTCATGTACTTAAAGACTATTTAGGAGGGGTTTTTTTTCCTACCCACACTCAGGCCAAACCAGTAATAGCTTACCAAGCATCTGTACTTGTACTTATTTATAAGAAACAGAAAAATTGTGTCAAATTCAATGCAAAGTTCTGACATCAATTCAAATGCATTCGATCTGAGTTTGTACTTGCTATTAAAACATTAAATAAAGAGCATGAAAAGACAACGAATTCCAAAAAATGGGTCCGAAATGTCTACCGTGTAACACAAGATCATTACGATGTCATCACACTGATCAGCCCTACTTTGAATTTCTGCAATTTAGTTCAAGTTTACCTTGCTTCCCTCAGGAGCCTTGGTAGTTGGCCTGGAATCGTGCCGTCTCCTCAAAAATGAGTTCCTTCAGCTTCTCTTTAGGAAGATCATCTAGCTCCATGTTGAAGGTGAAGGGCTCCTCAGCTGTCGGCTGACACACGCAAAAACAAACCAAAAAAAAAAAATCCAAAATAAAAATTCCCCACATACACTCAACAAATCTACAGATTTCCCACTACAGTGAAAGCTGTTTAACTTATCTTTCATGCTTTAAAAGGTACAGTTTGTAACTTTACAAAACTGTTCAAAGACTTAGTCAACACCCCCCCCCAAAAGGTTTTCAAGGGGAAAAAAAATTCACATTGCTACCACTGGAATGTCTCGGACTGCCTTCTTCATTTCAGCATCCTGACTGTATTATTTCTGGGTTGGTAATTATACTAATTATATACTAATTGCAGTAATTATACTATACTACACTACACTACAATTTATACCAAATGTCCATTTTCGGTCTATTTTTGGCTAGACGTATATTCTGTTTATCCTAGACTTAGCTTGCTTTCTCTCCTTTTTAATTTAAAACTTCTTTTTTTTTTTACTTCTACTGCACAGCCTAAGGAGTGATAGGGTTATATCTGTATAACCATGTACGTGACAAAGACGCTTGAATCTTGAATTAACTCCGCCCCTGCTTGTGCACAGCTGCTCGACGCTGCTGCCTTTCCTTCAAAAGGTAAAAGGGTGGGGATGTGCTGACTGGCAGAGGGAGGATTGTAAATGTTTTCACTGGAATTACAATTCACCCTTTCAGGCAGCAGGGGGCTCTCAACATTACAAAAGGACACCTTTAAAGCATCAATGGGAAACAATTCTTATGAATCTGAAGTGCGGTTTGTGTGTGGAATGAAAGACAGCGATCACTTCAAAGCGTCGACTGCAGCCTTTACAGTACGTAACAGTGAGACATGGCGTACACGCTGTGTACCTCATCAGTGGGGTCGTAGTACTGCTCCAGGTAAGGGTGTGCCAGTGCTTCTTCCACCGTTATACGCTTGAGGGGGTTAAAGGTCAACATGCGGTCCAACAAATCCAGAGCTAAACAGAGGGCAGACAAAAACAAAATGTTTTAAGTATACATTTTAACACAGACACACACACACACTGGTGCTAAATTGTGAAAATACACACTTTATGCTGTAGTCTTTAGTGACATGAACAAAACCAATATTTTAGGAAGAAGCACGGTAAAAGATAGTTGTGAGGATAATTTTTAGCATGCTTATTAGGGGGGTTTATTATACAAATTAAACACACATGCGTGTATTAAAATTTAGATGCACAAATTCGAATTAAACATTCTCCCTATTGTCCCAGATAGCCTGCCACACTGCCATACTACAAACCACAGTTGTTTTCTGCCTGCAGGCCTGCTTTGATTGACTGCCAGCCTCCGGGGGGGGGCGACTATCAGAGAGACTATCTGTGCTCAGAGTGCCGAACGTTATCAGTGCCACCACACTAATATCAAGTCCAGTTGTTGTTTTTGAAAATATATTATCCAATAAAGTAAACTTTCAAATTTGTAAAGGTTTTCCAACCTTCCAGATCGAATATTAATCTAAATAAACCAGGATCCGCTACAAGACGTTCCATTCAACCTTATGCAACGTGCAGCGCTAATATATTTACACACGATGCACACCGTTCGCTTGCAGCCACATCCAGCTCGCACTCCTACGCACGCCCACACACACACAAGCCAACCAGATAATGAACAAAAGACCAGTCTGTAAGACCGGGAATGTTAATCTTAATTACCATTCAAACTCTCCAAAGGAAAGGGTACAATGTGTGTGTGCGCACATGCACAATGTGCAGATGTCTAAAAGTGACCCTAGCTCACATAAAGGGAGCGAGCTTTCTGTACTGCTCTACTGCAGATATTAAGGCTCTCTTATACATTAGCGTGAGTACCACTGAGCTGTCCTGATGCAATCGTAATGCTAGTCATATCGTAAGCACTCATAGATAATACCGTGATTCATGAGGACTTGAAAAAAGAAAAAAAAAAAGGGAAGAATGTTTGTTGCCAAGATACTACAGACAAAACTGAATGCCATCCATTACAGAAAACCTGCTTGTACATGTTGCACCATGCAGCTCGTGCTACAAAATCACAATGGTAAAAAACAGCTCAGTTCCTGTTCATCAGAATATATTTTACTGCAACACTGAATTAATTGGATATTGATATTATTATTATTATTATTACTACTACTACACGCCTGCCAGACTATAACACTATTCCTCAATTTACATTCTTACACAATTACACTTGCATTTGACTGCATAAGTGCATTCACACTCATTTCAATTACGACAACATGCACATACTACAACATGGACAGTGTACTCATAACGGTCAAAAAGTGAAACCCTGGACACTTCTTGCCCTCGACGGTCATCGCCTCGGCTTTGTGGCGAAATGGGAGTAGCCACTAACCTAGGTTCAAACTTCTGAAAATGGCGGCCAAGGAAGCTGCAGCGGCTGAAATGTGTTGTGAACACCGCACCATACAAATGTAAGTTATAAGTTAGAAACTTCACACACTATTGTCAGATATGTTTATTGCATTAATTGAGTAGGGACCGTACGTGATGTGACAAACGATCCTGAGTTCCAGTAAGTGCGCGACTTGCCGTGTTCGATTTGAGACGACACAAACATTTTGAAATTCACACTGCATGTATGTATGTGGCGTGCGCAGTGTACTACATGAAAGTGGCAGCATGTGTGCGCAGTGCATAAAAACATTTCACGTACAACAGTCTCTACCATTTACCAGAACGGTGCGATTTATTTAAAAAAAGAAAAACCTCTGGTTCCTGTGAACGGAACCGCCTTGCAGTTGATTAGAGAGGACCAATGTATAACGACCAGACTGGCTCAAGTTCGGCCTGGGTGATAGGACCTAAAAATTATAGTGATATTTTCATGATAAATATTTATCCCAAACATACATCACGCTATGAAAATGATGTTCAGAGACAAAAACAAAATGCAGTGCAAGCAGATTGGAGCTAGGAAGCTCTCACAAGGTCTTGTGTACACAGGAAGCTTGGAATATAATGGGCCTAATATTTATGAAGCTAATGCAACGCATCATGGTGCATTCCACAGACTCTTCATTGATGTATTCATGGGGGGGGGGATCGCTGCAGCTACCTCTTCATTTCTGGAGGAGTTGATTTTTCTGGTAAATCACAATACTCCAGATATTCAGTTGGACGATATGGTGAATGGCCGTACCATGATAACGATCAATATATCGCCTAGCACTAGTTCGAGCTGACAGAAAGGCTATAGTAAAAGAGTGTCACACGTATAAAGTGATTTGCTCGTCACCCAACACTTTGTAGCTGACTGTTGGTCCGTAGGGCCATCCATAGATAAAGTGATTCACTCTTCGCCAGGCTCTGGTTGCCGAGGTTACCCTCTTGTACATTTCCCCATCCCAATACCCTAACAAGAACAAGAACCTAACTTTGGCAAATCGTTTTGCAAAACAGCAGAACACAAGTCTTGTCGCTAAATGATCACGTTCTGGCAGGAAACGAATGACTTTAAATTACATTGCACAGAAGTCTTAAGAAGTCCTGTGGTAAACATTTGGGGAACTCAGTGGTGGTGTCATCCGTCAATCATAGGTATCCTCCGCCCTCAATGGTAGTCGCCACAAAGTTGAGGTTATTTAACTTGGTACCCCCTCACTTTGCACTGCCAAAGGTTATTTCACCAGTCATTGCTACAAATCGCTCCTAGTGTCTTCCTGCATGTGCACCCCTCAACTTAAACAACCACTCTGTACGATCGTGGTGAGCAGAAAAGCATCCCAGAATGCACAACACACTGAACCTTGAGACAGATGGGCTACGACGGCCAAGAACTGTGGGCCAAGAACAGAAAACTAAGACTGCCCTCGGCATGGGGCTCACTAAAACTCAACAGATGAAGACTGGAAAAACATCGCCTGGTCTGAGAAATCTTGATTTCGGCCGCTCGCTCAGATGACAGGGTCAGAATTTGGCACCAACGGCAGGAATCCACAGACACAAAGAGCCTGTCAACAGTCCAGGCTGGTGGAGGTAGTATAATGGTGTGGGGAATGTTTTCTTGCAATACTTTGGGCCCATTAATACCAATCACTCCTTACTTGAATACCACAGTCTATTTGAGTACTGTTGCTGATCACCCGAGTCCCTTCATCGACTTCTCCTAAGGACTACTTTCAACCCAATAATGCATCCATAATAGCAATGCCTGTCCCAATGCAACAATCATCTCAAGCTGGTCTCACGAAGGAATCTTTCCAACATCTTGTGGAATCCATGCCATGAAGAATTTAGGTTGATTTGAGAGCAAAGGCAGGTCCTACCCAGTAGTAGTACAATGATCCAAGACAGGTGTAAACAATAACTACTGCAGGAATGGGATTAAAAACAGTCCCATGGACACACCTACTGCAGCTCTGCTGCTCAAAGTCATGAGCAAAGCAAAGAAACAGCAGTTTAAATCCTTTAAGTACCTCTAGGATTAAAATTATTATAAAATGTTAGTCCCGACACTTCATTGTACACTGGTTCAGCCTTTTTTTCTATTTCAGCTGAAAAAGTGGCCTTTTTGATCAACACCTTACCCAACATTAGCCAAGTCAAACAAACATTGATAGACTGCATTTCACCTTAATCGCCCTTAAAATATTCTACCTTTACCATGACGCAAAGCGAGAGCCACGATAAAACACACCTTTCAAGCAAGAAAATCAAGTTCAGACAAGAGCTCAAGCCAAAGGACTGCTTATGTGATGCACAGAAACAGGGATTCAAAACCTATAAATAAAATAAAATCCTGAAATTATTAATTAAACCCATACAGAATGCTCTAGCTAGGAATGCAAAACTGATGTAAATTTCACATTATGTTTTAAAAAAGAAAAATAAATAAAATAAAAAAAACCCAGACATGTCCAGATGCATCACCGAATATCACAACATTTAACAGTACATGCACATGAGCGCATGTTCAGGGCTGTGTTCCAATATCAATACTTTCATGAGTACACTTACCCCTAGTACAGTGTCTGCACTTACTAAGTGCGCAGATTTCAGTAGGTAAGTGTTGTTCCAAATCGCCTACTCCATAGTGCACTTACCGGAAATTACAATCACGACTGCCGCTGCGGCTCGTCATCCCGCCAAAAATCATCCCAGACTTTGAACAGCGAACAGATTTTTAACCCTTCACAGATTTCTAGCTTGCACAATGACTCCGCTAATGCAGACTGTGTGGAAAAGCCGTCCCGGTAGCCATTTTTATTTTATTTTTCGAGCCGAGTTGGGTCCGCCTCTTCCGCAACGTAGCTAAGATGGCAGCCATTGAGTGTGAAAAGTGTACGTTGTTCCACACTCCAAGATTTGACCGTGATGAGGGCACCATCCGGGTCCTTTCAGTACACTTATTTTCGCCGCAATCGTAATGGGAACACCCTACGTACTCAAACTAAGCATAGTAAGTACAGAAAGTATGGATATTGGAACACACCACATGCATGTATATACTGTACATACATATGTATACCTTTACTATCTGACTTGGGGAAGAGCTTGTTCCAGGGAATTTTGGGCTTCTGCGGGAGAGACTGCAAGTAGTTCCTGGCTTTCATGTTGATGATACAGTTTAGATCTTCCTGAGAAGGAGAGCCCAGGATACCTAGATACACACACACACATATTACACAAAAGGACATTGTTGTCACATCTGCACTATTCATACTATGTGCTTTTAATCTAGTTTATTTACGGGTCATTATACACCGCTGTTGGAGCATTGTTCCGATATATCCGAGGAAGATTTTGTGTGGTCCTGAACCTGGAAGTTTTAAAGTACAGATGTTTGATAGTAGTGTGAGTCAGCAAAGCCTTTCACACATGAAACCTGTTAACATACCGGTAAAAACCCCATGGGATGGATTTTCATTCCCACCGAGTCCTCCAAAACGGCTATATTGTATTCCCACCTGATTGTATTTAACGGGATGCCATTGATTAAAAATAAATAAATAAAAGACAAAAACAACCAAAAAATAAAATTGAAGATATTCTCTCAAAAGCATCTACATCTTAAATTCCTTCAACTGATCCAGTCTCTTTTCGCATGGTTACCCCGTGTGCAAAGGACCCAAACAGGCCTCAGCCGTCTCGCAGACGGCCATGAAGGAAAGATGAGATAAGTCATATCTTGTTCCAAGTGTCCATGTACATGTTCCATACCACATAAAAGAAGATCAAGTTGAAGACCAGTGTTATGGATACTTTCGAAGTTGTGGAGGTTCGGCTGCACAGAGAGCTAGCAGGAAGCGGTCATGTTCTTTCAACAGATAAACAAAGCACTGGATTCTGGAAAGGGTGAGCAGGCCACTTTAAGTAAAAAGTGTCATGTTTATCATCAAATGCTGGCTGCACACTTGCACTCCCCCCAAAAATGTACAGACTTTGATAGAGCAGAAATGTTTATATATATTAAAAAAAAAAAAAAAAAAAAAAAAAAAAAAAAAAAACATGCAAGAGGTTTTACATATTTCTCCTAAACTGAGCGTTAAGATCGCAGTGCCAGCCATGATAATGTTGTTCCCGTTTATAAAGCGTCAAAAACCACAAGTCTGTCTGGGGTTATCTAAGAACTCGATGTGGTTTGAGAGAAGTATGTGAACTACAGCATGCAGTTTGCACAAAAGGAACATGCAGTCAATACATTCCATTACTTGGTCGCTGCATTAGGCTCGTAACCCCTGCGCAAAGCTAACACAGCCAGACCTGGGCATCAGTGCGTCTTGACTGACTGACTGTATTTGTGGTAAATGGAAAATGCCTGCACGTTTTCCACCTGAACTGTGATTTTAAAAGCAAAAAGCAGCAAACCTACACCACCTGCATTCACTTCAGTGAATGCAAAATAAGGCCAAATTTCATTTACAGCATTAAGACATTTTGTGCAAGTGGGTTTCAGAAGTACTTAAACAGTTATATAGTACCGTAGGTTATAATATTACACTGAAAAACGTGAAAAAAAAAAAGAAAAAGCCCCGACTTAGTTCAAAACTTGGTATGTTCTTAATTGTGATGTTCTTTGCTTCTTAGATATGACGCACTGCCTTTTCCAGATCAGGTCCGGAGACCAAGATGATGATAATGTGTCCTCCTTCTGCCCGATCCCGACACTCTTCTACCTCTGTAGCTCCTCTCACGCTGCTGCCTCAACCTGCTGCTCTACTTCTGCGGCTGTGGATGGTTTCACATGGCAACCCTAAAGATCTCCACTCCCTCAAAACAGCTCGTACCAAAGTCTTACTCTTGCTACAGTTGGTGATATTACTTGACCTTGATACCTTCTAAGAACTGCTGCTGTGATCATAAGCTGTCCTGCACTCTTCCCAGGACTATTATTCGCCGTATTAAATGAGCACTAGCCAATGCCTGGTAGAAAAGATGGGGGCGGTTTTGAGTCAAATTCCTCTCTAGGTTTCTTTCTCACGTCGTCTCAGGGAGTTTCTCCCCTTGCCGCTGTTGTCTTACTCATTATAGATCTACATCTACCTCTGGGTTTCTGTTTAAAATTGCATGTTAAAATTATTGCTCTGTTGATTTGCGTGATGTTTTGGATTTTCCTCTTATTGCAGGTTCCACATTTTATTTTTAACATATGAGAATGATAAACATTTTGGGTGATAAATATGTAGTGTAAATAAGGAGAAATCATAGGGGGGTGCAGACTTTTTTTTTTTTTCAGGCAGCGAGGACAAATAAAAAGTGCAGTCACACTGCCTTACCAAGTATGTGATTGAGCTGGTCCAGATAGTGCTTTCCTGGGAAAATGGGCCGATTGGACAGCATCTCAGCCAGGATGCAACCCACTGACCAGATATCAATGGACTTTGTGTAGCCCTGACACACAGAAAATGAGAGAGAGAGAAAGAGATTAACAAAGGGCACAAATTCACATTCCTACACATATACATGAAAATGTGTACAAGAATTTAACCAAAGATTCTAGAGCGGAGCAAGATGGATCAATTACGCAATAGGGAGAAGTACCCCCTGAACCACCGTAGATGCCATTTTGATAAGCCCACCGTAACTTATCTGTTTCGGCAAACAACGGCTAGCGCCACCTCTTGGAAAACATACGCTAAACTGTCCAAAGTTACTCAAGCAGTCATAAGGAGGTTAATTGTTGTCAATACTATCTAAGATAACAAATCAATGTCTGAAGTCAAATGCGATCCACGATGTTAATCAATATCCGAGGCTTCAATCAAATGGGGCTAATTTTGCAGTGTAGCTGCATGGAGTTGAACTTACCTCAATTGGTCTCCAATTATTGAGAAGAAAAAAAATCAAACAATCCGCTCAAATAATCTATTGATTTCATCTTAACGCAGGATGTCAATTTCTCATAATGCAAGCAAGGCTAATCCATTAAAACAACAAGATGATTTCAGAAAAATACTGCAAGTTTCCCACGGTATCCGGCCTCTGTGACGAACGGTCAGCTTACCAAAATGGCCCCCATAGTGTTGAACTTCCGTACTTCCCAATTATCAATGTATTTTCCGGCCAGTAATCTATCTTGCGCGTAGTGCTTTACAATCTTTGGTTTACCCCTTTGCACAGTTTACCTTGGAATTGAGCATGATCTCTGGAGCACGGTACCAGCGAGTGGCAACGTACTCTGTGAGGAATCCAGTGTGGTCATGTTCCGGGTCGGCTATCCGTGCCAACCCAAAGTCACAGATCTGGGAACGAAGAAGTAATAATACGATATAAGCTCAAGCTCTCCATCTATCCAAGCAACACAATCTCCCATGGACTAAATCTGGCTCAAGAAGTCCAGGCTGTAATATAACCCATGGCCAAATCCAAAACATAATACAAAAAAATGCCTCGATATAAAAGAAGGCATCTATGGTATGCTGGAAAACTGTAAGACAATCATAATGTAACACAGAGGGGTACAAATCACCAGTTTGGGTTCCTGGGCCTTCCAGGGGCTCAGATTTTTACCATGTAGATTCACTAGTGTGCACAGGCAATGCTTTCAGAATCAGGAACAAGGAGTCGTTTGAAAACGTTAACAAAACCGAGCAAGCGGTTATACAACTGGCCTGCTTACTACACGCAGTAACCTCAGGGCTAAACATACGGAAAGAAAATAAAGGCGCTAGACAGATTCAACGGTCAACGATGTTCTGTTTTTGTTGAAGGTGCAAACAATGCTACACAACACACTAGAAGGTCTGTTAAGAGAATACTTCTTCATTCCTCATAGTTTGCTTTAATGCACTAAAGCACTTAACGCACTGTATGTTGTTACAGGATGTTGTCTACCAAAATTTCAGCATTGTCAATGAGGTTTTCAGGCAACCAAAACACAGGACTGGGCAGCACAATGGAGCTTTTACTCGCCCAGTGGGCTAGCAAAATATCTTTATGGTTTGTCCACACCGGATACGTCTTGCTTAATGCTGGTGGGACTGAGCCCTGAGCCACTCCCAGATTATCGCTTCCAGTTTGTCTCTTGTGGGCGTGGCCTATCCAGTATTTCCTAAGATCTAATACAAAATGGCTGGAGTCAAAAGGTAAAGTGTGCTGTGGAACTGTATACGTGTTACATAATACCATGTTCATTTTAATAGTGAAGTAAACCAATAAGGATACCACAGATGTGAGGTTTTGTACATCACAGGCACAACCACAAAACGTGCCCGGGCTTGAACACCTGAACGCTCATGTGAATGAGGGAGCGTTCAGAATTGACCAGAAAGCAGAGACGCCTTCTTGTCCTGATTGGTGGGATTATGCTAGTACACACCGTTTATTTATTTTTCCTTTTGATTTACAAAAACCACCGCGACAAGAATTTGTGTTCTAAATGTACACCGGTGCCAGCTAGGCAAAAGAGAATATTAGAAAAGTACTCTGCGAGGACTGGCTCTGACCTTGAGGTCACAGGTGGTGTTGATGAGCAGGTTGGAGGGCTTCAAGTCTCTGTGGAGGACGTTGGCAGAGTGAATGTACTTCAGCCCACGCAGGATCTGGTACAGAAAGTAGCAGATGTGATCATTGCTGAGCTGTTGGGTCTTCAGCAACTTGTACAGGTCTGTTTCCATCAGGTCCTGGACGATGTAGCTGCATGCGGTCAAAGAATTAATCGACTTTACAGCAGCTCAAAGGGATAATCCCAGAACCAAGCAAGGGACACATGGGCCTAATTACTATTTCAAATGAGTGTTAGTTGAGGTTTGGACATGAATGCAAATGAAAGGGGATGATGAAACGCAAAGCAAATTATTTTTCATCTCAGACCAACTGGAAAGCTGCATAAACCTGATTTTGCACGTCTCTAAAGCACAACCCCTCGGGCCTCACTGCTCTGTAGGACAATGGTAGGAAACCTGACTCTTCATCGCAGTGCAGCCTGGCTCTCCAGGCGTGGCAGGGTGCTTGGGTAAGGATACACATCGCGCATGTAGTCGATGCAGCGCGCCCTCAAGATATCGTTGATGCCGATGATGTTCTCGTGGCGGAAGCGCAGCAGGATCTTGATCTCCCTCAGCGTGCGCTGGCAGTACGTCTGGTGCTCAAATGGGCTGATCTTCTTAATGGCCACTCGGACCTTGTTCACGTTGTCAAAAGCAGAGCTAAAGGCAGCAGGGAGGGAGAAAAGACAAAGACCATGCAAACAAAAGGGTGAGAAAAGCGCTCAAATTGAGATAGCACACGGTTGCATAAATGCATCCTATTTTTAATGTGTTTTTTTTAACGCATCAAGCATGCACTAGGAAAAAAATGGTAGTTTATACGTCTTCCCATGGAATAGTTAACATTTATTAAATCATCAATAAAACGAAAACATCTTAAAATCATCTATGAAGCAGCAGATCATTCCAAACAAAAGCAGGTTTGGTTTCTTCACAAAGTATTAACTGTAACATGGCAACAAAAGTTGAACAACGTTAAAACAAAGAAAAAACAACAACAAACCAGATGGAAGACACTTCAAAAGGCATGATTTTACAGATCATTTACACAACTTCTTAGATATCAGACTCAGATTATCCAGCTAACCGAAATCTCCACAAAGTTAGCCAAGCATCTTCATCCCATGATCACATCCCCTCACATAGGGCTGAGCGATATGACCTAAAAATTGTATTACGATATTTTCCAACATTTTCATGATAACGACATTTAATCACGATATATTATGTCATGAAAATCATGTTCAGAGACAAAAGATGATGCAGGGCATACATCTCACAAGCTCTCGTGCAGACAGTAAGAATGTAATATAACAGGCCTAATGTTTATTAGGCTAATTGTACACATGTGATTTCACACAGACTCTTCACTGATGTATTCATGGGGGTTAAAAACACTGCAGCTACCTGCTCATTTCAGATGGAAAGCTGATATTTCTGCGAAATCACAATACTCTCGATATTCAGCTGGCTGACGATATGAATGGTCATATCGCGATAACGATAATTTATCGATACATTGCCCAGCGCAGCCCTGCCCTCACATCACACCAGCTACAGACCTCTAAACACCCGACGGAATGACTACGAACTGCACGAATTTACTACATTTAACACAACTTCACAACGTGGTCATCTAATAAAATAACAGAGTTCAAATCCAGTTACAAATAAATGCCTTCAAAGCCCTTTCCCCCTTAATAATACCTTGGAAGTTTTGCTATAAAAACCCTATCAGTGCCATCATCACAACCACGCCTATGTTACAGCCTCCACATATTGACATGTCCGAGAGCTAACTGCTAACGCATTAGCATGCAGTTTGGGCTTCCTGGATCTTTCCTGTTAGCCACCAAGCTAAATACAGGATCTGCAATCTTCCGCAACAACAAACAATGCTTTAAAACGACCAACGGTCACCTGTTGGTGTTGAAGAGCAGCAGACAGAGTTGGACTTGAGTTGTGAAATGATGTTTCACATGCTACAGTTCATGAGCAGCTAGCCCTGCCTCAGACCATTACACCTCCGGAATAAACAGCAAGGTGTGGGCTAAAATTATGTGAATTACATGAGGATTAAAATGGCGTTTATTTGTTGGGGATTTTTCCCCCCAGCTGCTTTCTGGAGAGGCTAAACATTACGTGCTTAAATAAATAAACAAACAGATAGCTAGATAGACAGACAAATAAATAAATAAATAAATGAGAAGCTGCCCAGAGCGAACTTGTTGAGCCGCCCAAATCCTGCTGCGTTGTCAATAAAATAAACGACGTTTTTACGCTTCAAATGTGGCTTTGCTTCAGTTCACAGGGGACAACCGAAAGGCGAGGTCGCAATTTATTAACATTATTCACTTCAAGAAAACACCACGATGTTCTTCATACAACATTTAAGCACGCTTGAGAAGGATGAGAAGTTAGCTCATGGTTAGCATGCTGAGCTCTGCCTGTGTACGGAGTGTGTTGGGTGTTGTGCTGCTCCATGATGACAAATAAATAAACAACATGATGACTGCTCTCTTACCAGACCATGCCATAGGCCCCCTCCCCGATATACTGGAGGTCGGTGTAGCGCGGGCCTACGTCGAAATTTTGTCCTTTCACCGACTCCAGGCCGGGCTTGGATCCCGGGGCTCCAGTGGCTCCAGCGGGCGCGGCTGTTCCTCCAGCATCGGCGGCGCTGCTGTTCGAGTCCGCGGCTCCAACTGTCGCCGCCGCCGCCGCTGCGCTGTTGTCCGACTCCGCCATCGTTCCGCTTCACAAATCCCTCTCGCTTGGCGCTCGGTCGTAGAGGGGGGACCTTCACCCGATTTCAGCTTAACGACAGCGTCGTTTGTTTCCGTGAACGATCGCGGCTTCTTCAGACGTCTCCGGACTTGAAGTGACAGTGGAACAGGAGTCGATAAAGCGCCCCCTGGCCTTCGATGAAGTCTATAGGGGCGCGGGTGCGCGCGCGTGTGTGGCCTAAAAGTGAACGCGGATTTTTCCTGCCGTACTAGTACACCGGGAGCGCGCGTGCACGCGAGTTTGAAAACGCAAACGCGGGGGCGCGCGTGGTGAAAAAGGCACTCCTCGGGCCACAGGCGAGGTGCCTTGCTGCGCATGCGCATGCGCACCACAATCCGTGCAGAGAGACGACTGCAGGGTAGTGATTTGTGGATAATTATGATGAGCAGGGCCGGATCCAGCTCTTAGTAACAGGATGGGCCAGGAACATGTGTTTGTCTGTTATGCACACACACACACACACACACAAACACACACACACACACACATACACACACATATATATATATATATATATACACACATACATACATATACATATACATATATATACACAGTACAGGCCAGAAGTTTGGACACACTCTCTCATTCAATGTGTTTTCTTTATTTTCATGACCATTCATTTCCTAAAGTACTGATGGCCACTCTTTTTTCTTTAGTTA
>JAQMCW010000008.1:3529098-3559073 GCA_030068335.1 Chrysichthys cranchii | reverse complement strand
ATGGTGCAGATCGTAGAAGTGCTACGCTCGGACTGCTTCGCCAAGTCGACTACACGCACACCTTGGTCATGTTTTTCTCTAGTTTCTTTCTTTAATTCAATGCGCATCATCTGGTTCTTCTTCTCCGCACTGTCCTTCGCACTCACTTTCTTCGGACCAACTAGCGTCAACTAGCGGTGGGGTATCTGAAGCTGGCTCGTAACACAAATTTTAGGTCTCAACTCAGAGCAAAAAATCGTCCAAGAGACGGCTTGCATCTCAAAAAACTCGTTAGTTGGGGCACTCGTAAGTCAAGGTACCACTGTATATCTGTAAGCACATACGGAGCTATCTTCCAGGACATGTCTACATGACTACACCACGTATCAATGCAACAGCATGTCCGTTTGTGTAGGTACGAACTAGCAAGCATGGCTAACGGTGTGAAAGATGGACCGTTACAGCTGTTTCCTTTGTGAGCGTTCAGTTAAAGCTTAAAAGATATTCTTTTGTTATCTGAACATTTGACCTCTTTGACACTTGACCTTTTTTTTTTCCTTTCTTTTTATTGGAATCGACACCGGGAATCGATAAGAATGGATAAACCGAATCAGACTTGGGAAAATCCGGGCGATTCCCAAACATAGTTGCAGGTGCCTATTTAACAGGGTTGTCTGTTGAATTCTTTGTGTGTGTGTCATCACACTAACGAAACTTTGCTTTTGAAACAGTGTCGCCAGACTCAGCTGTTTACCTCTCTTCCTATGGGAGCCTGTGTGTCATACGTGTAGCGTCTGAACGCATGGTTAGATCACAGTGCCCAGGCTGCGGTGTCACCTCAAGCGGAAGGTTCAGAGTTTTGGCATTTGAACGCGAAACCTTCAGAACCTTAAACACTGAACCACGACGGCCACTGCGACAGATTGCTCTTACAATGTGTAGCAGTATAATCACAGTATGCAGGTTTTGTTCTATTGTATTTTCACTACTACCAGCTTGGCTGAGGTTTTACGCCTTCTCTTGAAGAAAACCTCTGTGGGTTTATCTCCTCAGAATGCTGAAGGCTGGGGTTTGCCATCTTACTGGATCAGGCACTGAGAAAAACCCATGAGTGGCGTCTAATTGAATATTGGGTGGCATGGTGGTTGAGCAGGTAGCGTCGTTATCTTTACAGCTCCTGGGGCTATGGTTCAATCCTAATCTCTGTATGGAGGGTCATGTGTCCTTCAGGTTCTCTGGTTTGATTCCAAAAACATGTCAGTAAGTGGATCGGTGAGGTTACATTTTCTGTCATGGACTGGCATACCATCTGGGGTGTATTCTTCTTGTTCGAGGGGAACTCTTTGAATCCAGGTCGATTTAAACGGTAACAAGTCTAAACTAATTTTTGTGGAAGAATAAATTATATCCACATTCTACGTGTCCTGGCATCGAAGCCAGCGTGCCAGTGTGATGCCCATACCCGTACCTCTTATGCCAACTCGCATTACTGTGTACTGTGTTAAAAGCAGCATCCAAAACAAGCACCAGACATCACCTTTTTCAGTTGCGACAATTTTACTCATTTAATACAACATTATGGGCGTATTTAACCCTGGAAAACGCAGACCACCTTATCATAATAGGAAAAATATCTCAATTGGCTAAAATGATGATACTGACCCAGTGAACCCAGAAACAGGTTTTTGTTTTGCTTTGTTTTGTTTTTTTTAAATGAATCCTGTCCTACTGCATGTTCTGAAGTGGTCCTTATGAGACCTCCTGGGATGTCCCCTAATGTCCACCAATCAATGAGTGAATTGAATATAATGGTGAAATAAAAGTTAGGGTGAAATATGACCCCTGGGGTGCTCCAGGGTTAAAAAATGAGAGGTTATTGCACAAGATTTATGTGCAACGTATGCATTTTACTTGCTGTGTAATCAACTTCTATTGACTTCTTTATCCATAGCTGGCAGTAAGTCATCGTATCTTAGCGTTATCCTTCACATTTTAGTTTGTCAAGTCCGTCTGTGTAAAGTCGGTTACACAGATTGAGGGAAACCTTGGCGGATGTGGCTGAGCTACAGGCCGACACATGGCCCCCAGGCGACTCCAGAAAGACGCCGTGAACTCGGCTGAGGTGAAAGTCATCCTGACCACAGTAATCCCATGCTACCACAGTGCTGTTGTGAACTTACACCCGGCGCGAAGAGAAACAGTTGCGACATTATAACCTCACTGGTATTGTGTGCTTCATCATCAGTGTCAGTAATAAATGATGTCACTTTCCTGAGAGCTTATGAGAAAATCCACAGCATTGAGTGTGCTCAGGAAGCATAAAGAGAACAACGTCACTTTGCAAAAGGTGAGGCACTTGCTCACATCCCACACACATACACATACTCCTACTGGAACCTCTAGCAGGGTGAGAACATTGTTAGGAATAGCAGCATTAAGTAGGACTTGAATAGATAGCATAGATGTTGCAGGGGGGACAGGATGGGAGCAGTTTTTGAGCCTGCAGGGGTGTGTGTGTGTATGTATGTGTGTTTTGGGGGTAATAACAGGGCTTTGGTATTCTCAGCAACGGGAGGATCCTTGTGGTCGAAACTTGGCATGCTCTAGCACGCTGAACTCTCTGTGTCTTTTGCTCTATTTTTTTTTAAGCGTTCACTTGTCTTTCGCCTTATCTGAGCATGCCCAGACCTAGCAGCGAGCTCTGTGGAATTCGCCGTTATTGTTGGCCACCCTCATTCATTGATTCACGTTTCTGTCTTTACATCTCTCAATCTTTCTCCACCATTGTATCTCAAAACATCATGTCCAGGTTACGGGTTGGGTGATATGGCAAACGATTCATTTGGCAAAACTTCACAATACATACATTATGTGTCGTGTATCACGTTATTTACTAGGGGTGAACAAGGTGGTAAAACATATACAGTCGATCCTCTCATTAACGGACTAATTGGGGGGAGAGGTTGTCCGTTGACGTGAATCATGCAAAGGGGTGTGTGTGTGTGGGGGGGTGTTAAAATAGTGATAATCCAAGGAAAAACCCCACTAAGGTCCATAAAAGTGCTCCCCAAGTACTGTGCACATGACAAGCAGCATAACGACCAACATAAATAGGTAAGGACATTAAATCCTGATGTAAATAAAAATGTAAATGCAATTGTAAAGGTCATTTCCCTTATGTGTGTTCACACCGTACTCCTCAGAAACACCAGACTTCTTAATGAGCTCGAATTTCCATCCAATACTAAGATTGACGCGCTTCCTTTTACCACTAGACTTATCTTTGGATGGCATGATGATGGCACTGGGCAGAAAAACACCAAATAATCACCGAAAAAACAGTATAGCTGCACAACGACCACAGCTCAACCGACGCTTGTAAACAAGTAGCACGCACGCCACCGCCACCTAGCGGCCAATAGCTGAACTACTGGATTTAGGTGGCAACAGCCGGGATTTTTAAACTTTCATACCGGACATTCTGACTAATTGATTATGTATTCAGACCAGTGAATTGTGTCCGTTGGATCCGATATCCGTTAATGCGGTGTGAGGAGATGGATGAGAGGATCGACTGTATTATGAGATTTGAAGAGACTGAGGCAAGATTCAAAACGGTTAAACCACATTTCAAAAACTGCAGTGTGAGTAGTATTTTTATGTAAAATCTTGATCAGAAACTTGTTTTACAAGAAGTAATGAATGAAACACTTGGAGGTGTGCTGCTGTAAGAAAATAATTAAAGACCCTGAAGTGTTACTGTAACCACTCTGAAGTTGATTATTTTCTAATTTTGGCACACAGTGATGTACTTTGTTCCTTTTATATCATACTAGTTTGCCGATGAGGACAGTTTTATGTGACATTATCCATTTATACACAGACATCTCAAAAGTAAATAGACCCCTCTCGTTATATTTTATGTATACGGACACCACCTGGTGCTTCAACCTTGTTAATATCTGATTATTATTCATTTCAGTTTACAGTATATTACTTGTTTAGAGCAACTATCTATGCGCTGAGCACCAGAAGCAAAAGAGTTGTGTGATTTTCAAAGAGGGCGTATTGTGGGGCAGTCTGAGGGTGGACTTAGCATCTGAGGGTGGACTTAGCGTCTGATTGCACAAAACCTTGGGATTCGTCTTGTACACAGTCAACAGAATGATTGTACAATTCAAAAGCAAAGGAAAAGAATCAACAGCATCCCGCTCAGGTCGACCTGGACCCTCTGTCAGGTGCCTTCAGGCTGTCCAGCGGATTGTTGAAAAAAAAATCCCAGTTGTAAGGCCGCTGATGTTGCAGAGCGACTCCAAGTGAGTCGGAGTACTTCTATGAGGGATCTCCATCAACTTGCCTACTTTGGCAGAGCAGCTCGAAAGAAGTTTCTAGAAATAAATTTTCCAAAAATGATGGCGTCTATTTGCTTATGTGTTTGTTCTATTAGTTTTTTTTAATGCCAATTATCGAGCTGGAGATAAAGATGAAATTGGTTAGCACTTCTCTTGATCCAGACTCCTGGATTTCTCAGAAGAGTCTGGTACTTTTTTGTTCTTTTGCCATTGGAAACTGGTGTATGGAAGTTTGTGCACATGAAAGGGCAGACAGCCAATCAGATTGCAGCCTTTAAGATTTTGGAACTTGTGGCCAGAAGAGTGTGATTTGTAAACTAGAGGAGGAGCTGTCTAGGCAAAAGTTTTAGCTCTGTATCATAAACAGTCTACGTCTATACAGACGGCGTGCACATACCGGTATAACCAGGAAGCAGATTGTCTACTCTGTAGTTGATTGCTTAGTTGCAGGTCGTTTAAATAATAAGCTTGCCTCCTGCGCATGTAGGCAGGTGTCGCTTTATAAAAATACAGAATTTAAACTGCACAATAGCTGCTAGCAAAGACAACGCAATCAGCATTGCTTGTAATTCGTTATACAGTGGTACCCCACATAACGAACAAAATCCGTTCCAGTGGCGTGTTCGTTGTGCGAAACACAATTTCCCATAGACTTCTATGGGAAATCGTGTAATCCGTTCCAGGTTGCCGTGAACTTTCCAGAAAAGTGAAAGTGAAACTGGAACCACCCCCTGCTGATGATGCTTTGTCTTCATCTGAGACACATCTGGCCGGATTCAGCCTTTTTTTTTTTATGTAAAACTCAATTTTTCACTTGGGCCACGCGAAACGTGTTTGTTCAGCGAGTCAAGCGCGTGTAAGCGGCGGTGTTCGCTATGCGGGGCGTTCGTGAAGCAGTTTACCACTGTACATGATGCATTCACCACTGGTTGTCGATTCTGATGGTGTTTCTTTACTTTTGGAAAAGGGTCATGTGATAGAAGCGTGACAAATCAGGAGAGGATGTGGCATGACTTATAAAACCCAATCAGGAAGCGAACGCAGGTGTTGACGTCATCGTTTCCCAGTGCCCCTTTTCCCCTCATCCACTCTAAAACATTTTCAAACTAAAACCAGCTCCGTTTTTATGGCTCGGAAACGCCGTTGTGTGGACGCCAGGTGTAAACGTAGCAAAAGAAATGCATTTTAAAACTAAAGCGTATTAGTGTGGACACATCTCGAGACTACAAAAGTACTCATTTCTAATTAATAATCAGTTCTCAGAAGAGCATATTTTCATATCATTGATTGCAGCATGTGTGTTTTGTTGTTATTTTGCCCACGTTTACGGTTTAAAGTGCCAGCGCAGCACTGGATCCGTGTTATGTTTCATGTTTCAGAGTTTAATGTCCAGTTATTTGTTGCATTGAGAAACAATGGGGCGTCTGTTTCACCTACACCCAAGAAAAGTTTGGGATTTGTGTATATCATATCGCAATAGTGATGTATCGTATCGTATCGCTCAGCCCTTGTCTCAGTCCAGCTCTTTTGCTTTTACTTTGTCTCGTGTTCTGTTCCTTGCTTTCACCAGCACCTCAATCCATGCCAGTTTGAAAGGTTAGAAAGAACTCGGGGAATTGTGGAATGGAAAAAGCGGATTACATCATTCGGGACTGTATTCAGGACTGTTGAGGGGAAAAAGAGAGAAAGGAAGTGTGTCCGTGAGCCAGAGGCAAGCGAACAGGGTGAGCTCAGAAGGAAGCATAATAAACGGAACATGATGCGAGGCAGAAATGGAGAGAAATGCAAGGGGAGAGAGGTGAAAACCGTGTATGTATGTGTCTGCATGTAAGGGTATGAGGAACTGGCTGAGTTAATGCTCTGATCTAGGGATGTTCGATTACAGAATAGCAGGAACGCACAAAAAAGAAGGGTTCTATTTCAGTTTTTTCCCTGCGTGTACAGCTCTTCTGCCTGCGTGTATTTCGGTTGAACAGCTGCTGAAATCTTCATCCTACCACACTTCCTACCACAAACCAAACACAGACGTCTTGTTTTTGTGCAGTAGGAAAGGGGGATTTTGTGCCCACTTTCAGGAACACTGTAACGTTCACCTCATGATCCTATATATAGCAGGACAACACGTAACGCGGCAAGTAGCACATGTCTCTGCTTTGTGTGTGGTTTGGATTTTCTCCTTCAGGCATGATTATGGCATAATTTTAGCTTAATTCTATACAATTAGCTGAGCAGAGCGTACATTTTTATGTTATTTCTAAACTCCGCCATGCTCCACGTACTTCATAAGTGGCTCTGTGGCAAACTGATACAGACTCGGAGCTTTCTCTCAATCAAAATCAAATATGACCTGACTGGAATTATGAATGTTCCCGTTTTTTCCTCTTTGAGCCTGCATGCGATTCCTGAAATTTTTCCCAAGCTGCCTTCGAGCTGATTATTCCCAGGGGAACGGTCCCTTTTTAGTAGTAAAAAATGTGCCTTGATGGCTATGTTGAAAATATCCCAAAGCCCTCCTCCCCCTCTTCCTTCTCCACTGGAGATCTGTTTGCTCAGGTGGTGCCGGATGATTGATTGACAGATGTGGGACAGACGTAGAGAATGGTGGGCTGTTGCTTCTTGTGCGTGTCTGTGAAAACGTCTTTGCAGCCATGAAGCTGAAGTGGATCATTTATTGGGCAAACAAGCAAAATGGGTATTATGTTGTGTCTGTTGAAATGACAGGCATCGCTTTCTGTGCTTGTATTGTTCTTTTTTGTTTTTTTTTTGTTTTGTCTGCATGTTCACCTGCAGTTGGGGAGTTTATTTTCCAGAGCTTTTCTTTTAACCGTCCAAAGTCTCAGAGAGTGGATAAATGGCCTGATAAAACTGATCGTGGTCATGAAGCATAGCTAGGGGGTCAGCAAAGTTTTCATTTTGTTGTTAGTCTTCAGAGGTGTTTTCCTGCTTCCTTGAGCTGAATGAGTTTAATTCGAACCTTAATCACTCAAAAAAAAAACAAAAAAAAAACAGTCGACTTATAAATAGTATCACTTTGGGCTGTATGATTGGTGTGTTGTTTATTTGGGTAAATCCAATATTCATGGTCAAAGTCCATAGGGCGGTTCTGAATTTAAAAAAAAAAATGAAAACGTGAGCAAGGTCAAAATGACAATACATCGACTGAGGCTCAGTCTCGGACTTACTGGACAAAAGGCTCGACAAGAAAGACTTCACAAGAAAAGAACATCTTGGACACAATGGGATATAAATGGTTAAACTAATCCAGAACGAACACAAAACGGCTGAACACAATAAGGTAACAAGCACAATAATGGAAAAGGGGGCAAAGATAGGACCAAAGCAGAAACCAAAACAAACATGAGCGGCCCGTGGCGCTCGTCCCCATCGGAAACTGCCGCGCAAAGGAGGAATCTGTGACACCTTGAAGATTGTCCTTAGCGGAAAGTTCAGGAGTAAAAATCGTGTCTCCAAAAAATATCCAAGTTTAAGCAACGGTAGATATTTATTAACGAGTCTAGTATTTGACTAGTTGAATTATGTGAGTAAAATAGATGAGTACTGAGGAGCTCTGTGCAGTTTATTTTACAGTTAAAGGCGCTCCTTACTGCAAAAGCTCCAAGAACCACTGATATTCAGGGTTACGGGTTCGGAAAAGCACCAGAATTCCTTTACAATTGACCAAACTGATACTAGGTTCCTGTAAAGGAGTGTCCTCAGACTGTCTTTAGATACTCCCTAATTTTCCACTTAATACATCTCACATTTCATGCCTTTCAGGTTCATGCTCCAGGTAATAACCCTGAGTAAGCTTCTTGAGAAAATTCATATCTCCAGATTAGATGGAACAACTCGCTTTTTGGTATGAGATCAGGTGATTGTTTACCAGCTCATCTCTTCTGTTTTCTGTCTCTTCTAGACGAAGGGGCGAAGAGATGGGATCTCGTCGTCCAGTGATAACCCTCGGCCGGTCCTGGGGGGCGGAGCTGAAGGCAGGAGTGTGTCCTGGCAGGGCCCGCGGACGCTGGTGCTCCATAAGAACTCTCAAGGCTTCGGGTTTACTCTGCGGCATTTCATCGTATATCCACCCGAGTCGGCCTTGCACACTAGCCTCAAGGTAAACTGCCAGTTACCGTAAACACCCTCATAGCAACTAGGAAGTAAAATCCAATATTTACAAAGACAAAACGGGAATATGGTTTGTTATGGTATTAGTCACAATCGGTGGATTCCCACCATCAGTCGTGCCTTAAGTGTTGGTATTATTGATGTGGGCAGAGAACTCATCATAGTGGCTTTTGAGGTTTCCAGGAGTCATAAGCGCAGGTTGGTGGTAGTTGACAGGAAGCATTAGGAGGTACTGCAACTTCAGCTTAAACCAAACAATTAGGGTTTTCGAGCATCTGGAAAGATAAAGATAGCAAACTGGAAATAGGGGGAAACCACAAGACCAGTGTACTCTGTGAGCACTAGAGCCTGGCAATAACGCAGTGTAATCGGATATCGGATAAATAACCAGTCCTCGGTAAGGGGAAATGAATAGAAAACTTGAGAGTGGCTTAATTTCATTTTAAACAACTTGTCAAATAATATCAAACACTCAAGGGCTTAGAACCGCAAGGTTACATATATCATAGTAAATACCCTATTATAAGTAAAAGGATATAAATAAGATCCAGTATGTTCATAATTAATACCAAAACAAATGAATGTTCGGCCAGATGTATGAAAATAAACTACAGTCCACACTAATTGACAGGCAAAAAAAAATTAATAAAATATTTCTACAAATTTTTGTTAAATATCAGGAAGGTGACTGCAGACGAATGGTTTTGCTAAGGTTTCTTGTTGGTCAGCAGAAGTCATTCTACTAGTCAGGACCTCCCCTAAGGAGAAGGTTGGGTTAAATCTGTGAGCCTTGCTAGTAGGCTGTTAGGGTAACTCCGAGATTGGTTGTTTATGGTTGGTTAGTTGAATTTGTTCTTCGATTTCATTTGGTTTGGTTATTTATGGCTAGTTTTTAGCTTAACTTGGCAAGCTTTCCTGTGTGCTATTTTAAAGGGATTACTATTTTTGGTTGATTTCTTTTGGTTTGATTGGTGTGCTTCTTAGTCTGTCTGGTTTTAATTGGTTAATTGATTATTTTTGATGGGCGGCATGGTGGTGTGGTTTTTAGCACTGCTGCCTCACAGGAATAAGGTCCTGGGTTCGATCCCCAGTGTCGATCTGGAGCTGTGTCTGCGTGGGGTTTCCTCCAGGTACTCTGGTTTCCTCCCACAGTCCGAACACATGTACACAGGGGAATAGGCTAATTGCCTATAGGTGTGAATGTGAGTGAATGTCTCTCTGTGTGTTGGCCCTGCGGTGAATTGGAGATCTGCCCAGGGTGTACCGCCTTTCGCCAGAAATCAGCTGGGATCAGCTCCAGCTTCCCCTGCAACCCTGAACAGGATTAAGCGGTAGAGGATGAGTGATTGAGTGATTATTTTTGTAGATTGTTTTGTTAGAATGGCTGGTTTAGTCGTTTGGTTTGGTCGGTGCCTTGGGTAATGTGTTCGTACGTTTGATTTTGTTTGCTTGGTTTGGTTGGTTGGTTGATTTGGGGTTTTTTTTGGGTGGTTGTTTGGTTGGTCGCTTGTCTGCAAAAGTACATGAGTAGTGGTGTAACTGCTAATAAGTGCTATGAGCTTAATACAGCTATGTACAACTTGATTACAAACATATATTATTTCTAAGATTTCTAAAGTAATCTATAATGCTTGTATTATTGTATGTAATCCCATCCAATTTGTGCCTATGGTACATTTTTATAGTACCTTTGTGTTATCTATATTTGTGTAGTATTCTATCAGAAGTAGTTACAGTTATCGCCACTGTATTTCTTACAGAGCACTGTAGGAATCCTGTAATGCTTCCTGATAATATTATGTAGATGCTTCTACAGTAAATCGCTATAAGATTCCTCTTGGTGTACTGTAAAGTATTTCTGGTGTTACTGCAAGTTTGCAAGGCTCTTTCTGTGTAGTAAATCTGACATCACTGTAATATTCCGCAAGGGTCTTTTTAGGACAAGTAAGCCGAAAGAGAAATGAAGGAAGAATACATTAAATAAGTCGTACTGTGAAAGTAAAATGCAGGAAGTGAGAAATTACCGAATAAGTAGAAAGAGAATCCTGACATTGCAGGAAATGTTAAGACTCTGCTTTAAAAAAAAAAAAAAAAAAAAAAAAAGTTCATTGCGTTACAGAGACCTCTGCACCTCCACGTCTTTCCAAACGAATTCTCCAACAGACTAATAAACTTTTTAAAGACAGTACATGTAAAGTTCTAGTCAAGAAAAAAACCCCGCACTTATCCAAGGCGATTATCTAGTCATTTAGGCGCATGATATGGGATTGTGTTGCGACATTGTGAAAGAGCGCATCTCCTGCTGTGAGGTGACGATAACAAGCTGCAGATGTTAAAACTAAGTGTGTGTGTGTGTATGCACAATGAAACAAAGTCTCATTATTATCGCTGCGTGTGCCGCTCCTGAGTAGATCCAGTTATTTCCCCTCAGTGAAAAGGCCTGTGTTGTGTTTGACTGGTACCACACACACACAGGGTCGGGCTGTACCAAGTCCCGACCCACACCAGTTTGTCTCCTTTTGTTCCTTGTCATGGCAGATCGTATGATCGTCTTCGCTAGGAAATAAAACCAGTTGTTACTTCTTAAGTTTCGCTCGACCCGAACTGATTGCCCCAGCAAACCAAAACCAAGTCACCAGGCTAAAGCTGCTTCATCTCAGCAACATGCTTATCCAGTTTTTAGTCCCAGAAAGGTTGGTCTAGATTTGATACGAGACATACAAGTTGCCTGGATGAATCAGGATAGTCTGAAAAAGTGTGTGAGCAGATGATCGTGGCTTTAAAGGGATATATCAGTAATGATCTAATATATTAATGACCGTTATTAGGATTAGATGTCCGCCAGTTTGTTGGTTAATAATTAAGGACTAGGGTTAAGGTTAGGGTAGAGGCATGAACATTCCCAGGCATTCTGTCCCTGTGCTCAAAATTCCCAATGCAATATCCCATGCAACGTACAATCAGCAAAGTACATTAGATGTTGATGCTTATGTGCAGACTTGAAGAATAAAGAAAGTGGGATGCGCCGGGGTTGAAGACCCGTCATTAAAACATTAGACTTGAAGATGTTTTTCTGAAGCGCCAGCATGTCTCTCACGCTCTGCCAGGTCCATAACCTTAAATGTACTTCCTCTGCTTAAGTAACACTTCCTGGTATGTGTTGCTGAAACTTTCTGACTTTCCACAATGCAGTATCTGTGTCATCAAGTCTCAGGACTACTGATCACATGGATGCAGGGATGAAGTCTGGATAAGAGACTGGTTAAACCAATTTAGCTAATTCAAACGCTTATATTGTCACTGGTAGGAGTGCGCAATCACCCTTTCGACTGCGAAACTCTTTCAGTAGTGCACTGTCTATTAAAGTAAGGTGTCTATTTGGACATACAGTCTGCATCCGGAAGGGCAAAGCCTCAGTATTGTGTGAGTGTGTGTGGAATGAGCACCGTCAGCGCTGCACACTCACCTCAAACTGCCCGCTCAGCATCCTCTGTGTGTGTGTGTGTGTGTGTCAGTGTGGTCTCAGTGATTTGGCTTACTGATTGAGGAGATGTGAATTTGTGTTTGTTAGCAAGGATCTTGGTATAACGTACAGTAGCTGTCAGATAGTCAGATAGCGGATGCGATAAGTGGACATTTTAATGTTCTTTGCTCAATGGTGCCCTCTAATGTTTCATTAAAGACACTGCAATACTTCGATAACAAGGTCGAAGGTCGAGCAAAGGCTCAGGAGGCCAAAAGACCAACTGGACATTTTGGTTTTCCTGTGACCCCCGCAAGCATTCAACCCTTACGTATTTAAATCCAGATTTATAATTTTTGAATACAGTTTTTTGCTTTAATATTTTATTATACGTCTTTAAGATATGTGTAATATAAGTGACCACTAAAAATGAAAGGAATATTCCTTGCACTGATGTAAAGGTCTAACAAGAAGGGTGAGCTTGCATTCCTTGACACAGCTCCACAAAGAAAGGGCACGTCACATTTTTACCGGCACTTTTAGCATCATATGATACTTGGATTTAATAGAGGAAAGAGCGCTGAACGCACATTTGCAAAGGGACTCATATTTTTCGCGTCGTTCCACTGAATCAAGAGTCACCCTGTGTTGTTGAAGACCTAGCGGAGGACGGTGCACACATAAATGTGGGCGTTTTTAATACGCGTGCAGCGTATGAGAATAGGGAAGGGGACAAAATACCATGTGTGGTGTGTATTTAAACGTGGCTCGTCCGAATGTGACTCCAAGAAAGCAAAGTTACTGCATAGTTAAAGCGGTATTTTAATTTGTGAAAAAAGAGGGGGGAAAATGTAACAAACAAAAGAGGGGATTCTGTGTGATTCTGTGTCTCAATTGCATTTTCAAACTTTTTTTAATCTTTTTTTTTTTTTTTTTTTTTTTTTTTTTTTTTTACCAGGATGATGAAAATGGAAACGGAAAGGGTGAGTCCTGTTTTCTCATGTCATCTTCTCATTTCTGTCATAGCTACGTACTCAGGTGGCTGATTGGAGATCATTTCGATGGATTTTGTAGGATCCGGTCTTTGTTTATATGATAGGAAAAAAGTTTCATGAAGGAAAGATTTAGTTGCTTCAGTTAGCTTCAGTTATCCTCCAGAGGCCTCTAGTGGTCAAAAAATATACATCCGTGCACCATGTGAAGGTGTTCTAGGTGACTGCTCCGAGTGTGTACAATTTGGATAAGTAAAAGTTTAAAAAAAAATAAAAAACAAAAAAAAAAAACCCCAAGTCGAATAAAGGAATTTCTGAAAGTGTGTAGATGTACAATTTAATGCCGTATTCAGGCAGAGATACCTTACTGTATGCTACTATTAGTTGCATGTACACTGTATTGTATTTATAGGTTGTCGATTTAATCAGTGTTTAAGATTAAAATCTATAAATGACATGTGTGCTTCACCTAGACCGTGATGGTGCTTTGAGATATGCTTGGACGTGGTCAGAGCATACTCATATCGAGTACTCGAAACATTCTTTCAAGGAAGGCCTCGGGCTGTCCTCAGTGATGTCATCACATGAAAAACAAGCCGAGAAGTCCGTACGCAGCCTTACCCGAGCGTGGTGTATTTTCCTGACATGTGCTTCAAAGATCCAATACTCAGCATCACTAATGCTTAGAGAAAACATTAAAATTGTAATGTGTCGTGGAGGCACAGTCATAGCTCGCTGATATCATACTCATCAGGATTAGGGTTGATGTTGTGCTTTAGAGTAAATTTCCAGAAACTGGTTTGAATTTGAAGAATGTACTGTAAGCAAGCAGATGTAGATATCTGATATATATACACACACACACACACACAC
Organism: Chrysichthys cranchii; assembly: GCA_030068335.1. NCBI lineage: Eukaryota > Metazoa > Chordata > Actinopteri > Siluriformes > Claroteidae > Chrysichthys > Chrysichthys cranchii. The sequence continues at coordinate 3,545,289 of JAQMCW010000008.1, read as the reverse complement.
ACACACACACACACTCACACACAGGGTGGGCCATGAAAAAGACGCCCACACCTCCAATACCGGTGCCGGACTCTTTGGACGAGGCCGTAGCCCCTTTCTTTAGTTTAAGTGAATAAAATGCTTCTTTACACACACACACACACACACACACACACACACACACACACACACACACACACACACACACACACATACACCCATGAGGAATTCATTTATTTGTCTGTTTATGGTGTTTGTTCGATTAATTTTTTTTTTGCAGCATCTTTCTAAGGTCACTTTACGAGTACAGAAGTCAAAGTAATGTTCTATAAAGTCAAGAATAAACCAATACTAGAGTGACAGAGTTCATTCATTGCTAGTGAATAAAATACTAATCAGGTTACTCTCATCAGTGTCGGTTTCAGTATCAGTGTCCGTATCGACGAATACCAAAAACAAACATGTACTCATAGTTATGTTATATCAGTAGGAAAAATTGGTATGTTATGCATCCCTGGTCTTGATTGACATCACAGTGATTGTACGATTGTGTGTGTGTGTGTGTGTGTGTGTGTGTGTGTGTGCTGACATAGGTCTGCAGCGAAGTCGCCTGGAACCAATGGACACCATATTTGTTAAGAACGTGAGAGAGAAAGGCCCTGCTCACCAGGCTGGTTTGTGCACAGGTGAAAAAGAAAACATAAGACACAGGGTATTTGGGCAGGGAGTGTGAGTCTGGGTACGTTGCCATGGAAATGACCTTGTCTTACGCGTGAAGATGATTCAGGCGGAGAGAGAGAAACAGGGTTCCGGGTGATGCACCGTTGACACTTCAGGTTATATTGAAATGTTTCTACCCCCACATGTGCACGCAAACATCTCCTTCTGCCCTACAGGCGGACACAACTCATGCAAATGCAGGCATGTTGAAGCATAAAGAGAACTAACGTGTTGGTGTGTGTTGCAAAAACACACACGTTATCCTAGTACAATCTCCTTTAAGTCATTCTGTTTGGTAGGCCATAGATGAAATGTTGCGTTCACAGTCGTACTGATCACGAAAACGGTGTACATATTCACATGCACGCAAAGTGAAAAAAAAAAAGTCATTATGCAACCATAACTAATAACTATAGTGCATGTGTAATCTGCTTTGGCAAACGTTCTAGAAAAACTGGTTCGTGAGCAACCGGAGATGTTTCTGGGATGAAATGGTATTTTATCTGAATTCCAGGGAACTTTCAGGACGCTGCATAAGTACACAGTAGTAAAAGCTCTTACCCAGTACTGAATGATGTGTAATCGTTTCTACATTGCTTATTGGTTATTCCATCACCTGAATAAAATAGTACCGGAAAACAATCACCTGACTCTGCAACTGCAATCTGTTTTGGAAAAAAAAAGGTTCAAAAGCAGGAATAGACCTCCTTAGTCTTAACGTCGGGATATTACCAAAAACCTCAAGCTCAGGAAATTCTGTCTCGCTCTCTTTTTTTTATTGGCCTGTGGTTGACTTTGGTCCAGTTGACCGCTGCATTAAGGGACATCTCCTTGGCTTCCTGGTATAGGATTATACATTTATAATGCTTCTACATTAGTGTGCTGAGTGTATGGAGGGTAACACGACAGGGTTGAACATATGCGCATCAATATCCATATCCGTCCATTCATTCCATCCATTATCTATACCACTTATCCGTCAGGGTCACGAGGAAGCTGGAGCTAATCCTACCTGACTTGGGGTGAGAGGCGTGGTACACCTTGGGCAGGTTGCCAGTCTATCACGGGATTAACACTGAGACGAACAACCATCCACATTCACACCTGTGGGCAAATTAGAGTAGCCAGTTGACTTAATCTGTATGTCTGTGGGCTCTGGGAGGAAACTCGAGCACCCGGGGGAAACCCACACAGCTTGAATTCAGAAAACTTCCTGCTGTGAGGCGACAGTGCGGACCAATGCACCACGATGCCCCAATATCTATATCCCTTATCATAGTCATTAACTTGAAAAGCTGAAAATTCCTGATACTATCCCAACAAATGAAACTCTTTCTTGTCTTCTGCGGCTTAATCCTATTCAGGATCAGGTGGGGGGGTGGGGGGGCTGGAGCCAATCCCAGCTGACTTCAGGTGAGAGGCGGGATACACCCTGGGCAGGGCACCAATCCACCGCAGGGCGACACAATCAGCCTAATCCCCTCTGTGCATGTCTTTGGGAGGAAACCAGTACCCAGAGGAAACCCATACGAACGCGGGGAGAACATGCAAACGCCACACAGAAAGGCACCCGTGCCGAACCCGGGGCTCGAACCCAGGATCTTCTCGCTGTGAGGCGACAGTGCTAACCACTCAGCCACCGTGCCTCACCCAAATGCAGCTCATTTTGTTAAAAAGATATTTTGGGGTTTTTCATGTTACATCCATTGACATTGAAAATTGCATTAAAATGCCAAAGCTAGGCTAGTCTTAAGGATCTATTAAGGAAAAAAAGGGCTTGTTTGCTGTATTTGAAATTTTACATTGCTACACATTATATAATTTGGGTCCAATTATTATCATACCTTTCAAAGATGGAGCCATTTGTGACATGCTTAATTCGTATCTTTGTTCATATTTGTCATACAATATTGCCACCAGTATTTTTTCTTTTATCTGTTCTTGATGTCTAGAAAACAGCTCTCACCATGTTACTGACGACATAATAAACCTTGCTACAATTTGACCTGCTCGCTTTAATCTCTTTAAGACTAACGTATGCTCTGTGCATGTGTGTATGTGTTGTAGGTGACAGATTAGTAAAGGTGAATGGGGAGAGTGTATTGGGTAAGACATACTCCCAGGTGATAGCACTAATTCAAAACAGGTGAGTCATTACTCCGAGGATTACTAACGAATGAGATTTTCCTTATTTAGCTTTATCTGTTGACTTACCCAGCATTTGTTAAGCTCGATTGTTTCTACTGTGATCATATGTTAATATCAGGGCTGAATATCTGAGGTCATGAGAGTAGTCCCAAGCCAAATGCTCATGAAGTCTAAAACTGGTTATGTCCATGCTGGGTGTGTGTAAAATGAAATGCGTGGCACAAGATTGACATGACATATTCTCAAGTCCACTATAACTTCATGTTGACAGACTTCACGTTTTTTTTCCCTCTTTATCTAGTGAGAGTGTGTTGGAACTCTCTATAATGCCAAAGGATGAGGACGTACTGCAGTTGGTAAGTGTTGTGTGCGCTATTTATGAAATGCTATATATGTATTCAAATATTTTTAAAATCCATATTCAAATATGAAGAGCCCCATTCACCTCATGTAGATTTATTAAAACAATAAGAAACCTGTTGGGTTGCTTCTTTTTCTGTTTTCTTGGACATGTAATTCACTCTGCAGTTTGCTCTTTTATTATACCCTTTGCAGTAAGCACATACAGTGACAGTGTACAGTCATCCCTCACTGATCGCAGGGGGTTAAGTAGCGACCTGATATTTATTTCATTATTTATATGTTTTAAGGCTTTATAAATCCTTCCCACTCTCTTATTAACCTTTCCCACACTCTTATAAACACTTCATATGCTCTTAAACACTTTCTACACTCTTAAACCCACATCATTTTAACAACATACTGTATAAATATATGGGTATTCACCATATTCACCGTATTCTATATGGGAACTCACCAGTGACAGATACTACAACTTGAATGATGAAGATGATGAATTAGCTGTGCAGTTCTGATGACGATGAAGGTCACTGAGCCAATCAGCACCCACAATACAGAACACAGTGCTGTGGTTGGTCGCCTCCCATCCATCAGCCAATAGTGCGCCGTGGACAAGCTCACGTGGGCAAACTAGCTCAAGCGGTAGTGGCGTACACTGCATTTTCATTGTGTATTCATCCGCTGATGAAATGCACACTGTATTTTATGTCGATTTAATATGTTTGAATTAACATTTTTATATTTTTTATATCGCGTATAAAAACCGCGATACAATGAAGCCGCGATAGGTGAACCGCGCTATGGCGAGGGACGACTGTATAGACTGATGCAAAATCTTCAGCAAGAAAACGTACTGAATAAATAATAAATAAATAAGAATCTGAAACAATGAAGTTCGTGTGATAAGTTTGAGAATTTTTTCCATTCTTTCTTTTTTCTTTTTTCTTTTTTTTTTTTTTGCTTTGCTGAATAAAGGGACGACCTCCACCTCCTTTCTGTAGGTTGGGTGAGGAGTTCTCAAATGTTTTGTAGCCAGAGCCAAGTTTAACTTAAAAATAAATGATATGGGTCCCCCTCAGTAAAGATTTATTCAAATATTAGGCTCGTTATTTCAATGTGCGAAATTATATTTGGACTATTTACTGGGGCAATAGAGCTTTTAGGTCTGAAATTTGCACTCAAGGAAAACATCTCTGTTAAAGTTATTCGATTGAGTTTATAACGGCGTTTATAAGCTATATATTGTAAGAGTTACTGAAGTATGGATTCAACTCATTCAATTCAAATGTCTAGTCAACCAGAAAAGTACCTAGAAGAAATTGCTAATATAATAAGAAATTAAAAACACACAATAAAAGAGATTTAACGCAGAATGTGAATAAAATATGGACATAAGAGGAGATTTATATTCAAATTGAAATCATTAAGAAGCGCCATGAGAAAAACAAGTATTAAAAAAAATGCTAAAGAAATCATCTAAAATCATCTAGTTTGTAAAAGAAAGAGTAAAAGAACTGGAGTCTACCAAAATTGAAGAAACTATAGAAATGTACAAATATAAAAGAATTTATGAAAAGATGCGCCGTACCCGCCTACACTGATATCCATATCTAATGCTAAATCTTAATAGTAACTAAAACTTTTGCAATTTGACGGCCCAACACACACACACACACACACACACACACACACACACACACACACACACACACACACACACACACAAATTCAATCCTTCACACACAGAGACCCATAGAGGAACTTGTGTGCGCATATGCACATGTGCTGCAGCTGTTTCATGAATACATCCTGGTATTTTTAGAATGCGCTGATGTCCAATAAATAAGAAAAGGCCCTTAGGGTTAAAGATACTCGTCACAATTCTTCTCTCGAAGTGGACGACGCTGATATATAAACAGTCTTTCGATGAATCATCGGATTACTTCAGATTACCGCAGCCTTTACACACAAAGTTGTCCGTTTCTGTAGCGATTACAAAACTGTCACATGATAAATGCTCACACACACTAAAACACATTCCTCTCAGACAGCGCACACTCAGACTTGCCAGAGTTCCCATATTCGTATCGGTCCTTAATTACCCTGTCGCTCACATGATGAGACATGCAAGAGCGCTCCGAGGGAGTGAAAAACACAACCACGCGCACACACACACACACACACACAACTCGCACATTAGTTCAATTTAGTACACCTTAGCTGGACACAGCTGTCTCTTTTTCTCTCGTCATATCACTCGTTCTCTATCTGTTGCTCTCTTTCGCTGCGCCAGACACCCCTCCTTACACCCGCATCATCTGCATTCCAGGGATGACATCATCAGTGGTGTGGCCCCTCCCACACTCTCAAAGGGTGGGGAGAAAGAGAAAGAGAGAGAGGGAGAGATGAGGAAGGGAGGGAGCTCAGAAGTGCTGGGTTGGGTTCTTCTCAACGCACCATACCAGATAGAGAAGAAACACTGAGTGACAAACAACCTAAAGAAAAAGGGGCAGTGATTTAGAAAGGGTAAGTCCAGAACCAGGAAAAAACAGCACGAAAGGACAAATAGAGAAGGACAAGCTCAACAGAAGAAGAGTGAGAAAGAAACCGAGGTGCTCCCAAAGAGAATCATTTGGGAATTCTTCTTCCCACATTGTGAGTTTTGGTGTGTTTACGCAGATTCGGCTGTGCGTGCGTATGCATGTGCACTAAATTTTCATGGACTTGAATTCGTGTATTGATCTTCCTGTCTATCGTATAAGTTGTCGTTCAGCTTTTTTTTTTTCTCTCATTCAGATCATCCACTGGGCAAGTCAGTAGCTAATGTTGTTCTTGCAGCCAATTGGACTATTCTGTGGTTTTGCGTAAATGAAGTGCTGCTGCATTTCCTAAGCTTCCTGCCCTTCGTATGCATTAAAAGTATTGTCAGCGAGGAACATCAGTATAACTTTCGGTCGATTGTTTTGCCTTGGGTTGAGCGATTTCCCATGTGATTTGTTGTCATGAGTCATGGATTGAACATTGATTTGAACTTTGGTTTTTCTGCTTCTTGTGCATTTGTCTATTGACAGTAAGTATTACTGAGCTAGGACAAGTTATCATATTGATCACATTGAAAATAACAAGCACTTCTAGCTTAGGTTATCTGGATATTATCTGAAGCAGTCAACATTGCGTGTACGGTTCGATTGTGAAATTTGGCTTACTTTGGCTTTATGCCTGTTCTGAGGTGGTGGTGTGCCTGTTTGTATTGATGGCGTTATGTGTTAACAGCATGAACAATATTTTTCGAATCATATTACCAATTAGAGGTTAGGTGTGCTTTTCTGTAAGACCTGCGTGAAAAACACAACAGGTGTCACCGTGTGTTCCTGCCGTAGTATAGTGGAGGTCTTTAGAGAATTTTGTGACTTGGGTTTTTTGTTTGGATTCCTGTGAAGCTGCTTTGTGATTACGTGTGTTGCCAAAAGCACTACACAGTTAAAATATGGTAATATATGGTCACATTCGTACACGTACACAGATTGTCAACGATACACACTTGCTGGGTCTCACTAAACCACTCAAACTCCTATTCTTAAAAGTTATAACGTAATCATTTTACAACTACTCTCTTCTCTCTTTGCTTTCTTTCTTAGGCGTACTCTCATGATGCCTACCTGAAAGGGAACACACCATTTACAGGAGGGGCCCAAAATCTTCCTACGCCGCCCCCTCTGTGTTACCCACCACGTTCCCAGCCTCATCCAAGCCACACCCCCTGCCCTGCCCCTTCTAGGTCCCCCCACATGGGACAGAACCAGCTGGACAACTGGAGCCGCTGGCCCGGCTCTGCCTCCAGCCCATCCCCACCACTTGACAACTGGACAAGTGCACCTACCACCACCAGTATGGCCTGGGCATCAGAAAGCCGTGAAACAGGGGGTGTCAGCCACAGCAGCCCTGCACATCGCACAGAGGAAATCCGGTATGTTATGACTGAGAGAGGACATTCCTTTGTTTCCTCGCCTTCCACAAGTCCACCTCACCACCCTCACCATGGGAACAACAGCAAAGACAACTTGTCTTGGGGCAGCCCGACAAAACCTGCATCAATGGCAAGTTCAAGCCGCAACGAACGCACTCAACAAGCTCTCACTAACTGGTACTACAACCAGGTGTCAGAACGGGAGCGGGAACGGGAACGCTCAACTGTCCGCACTCTACATCATCGACAGCGCAGTTTCTCTCAAGATCGTTTGGGAGAGCTAAGCCGAAGCAGACGGGCACAAAGGACTGATTTTCCCCAGAGTGCCTCTCAGGATACGTTGCTGCACCCTGGGCAGCATCCTCATTGGATGCAGGTCTTGCCTTCTGCCTGCCAGAACCGTTCTCGCTCTGAGAACCTTCTCCGCAGTCGCTTCGGGCACTCAGGTCGCTCATTAGAGGCTCTAGACCAAGTCCTTTCCCCGTTCTCTCCACACCACGAAAGACAAGCCTGGCAGCAACAGCCCCCGAGACAGGGAAGCCATTTTAGCTCGGCACAGATATCATCTAATGGCCGGCATGTGCAAGTTCATCGGCAACATCAGTCCCAATCTTCAGAGCAGCACCGTTGTCAGCAGCAACCTCCGCAGAAGCCCAAACTCCCACCAAAGCATCAAAATCAAGCCCATTTGTCACAGCATCCACCACAGAGCCGCCGTTTGACCTCGTGCCAGAGTGTGGACCAGGATCAGATTGGCTATCGCAGCTACAGTCCCTCCTTTAACCGCAAGAGTGGACGAATTCTGCAGCATGCCCAATCATTCCGGGACCCATCCTACACGGGCCCACGCCTCAGCTGGGCCAGTCTTCCAGAGGGCATGGCTCCATCTCCTGCACCATCACCTGTCCCTCCTACATGCTCCGTGTCTGGTGAAGGAGAAGACGGAACTCATCGTCCAACTAACCATGAAAGAGAGGGTGGGGAGACCGAGACAGAGATCCAAGCGCAGGTCCAAGAGGTGGTACTAAGACAAAAGCCACCCATGGGCCGAAGAGCTGGCCATGTCCACCGACTCCCCCTGGCCCTTGATGGCAGTGATCCTCTACTTTTCACCTCGGACCCTGAGGAAGGCCTGCCCAAGTCAGAGGGTTCTTCCTCCCAAAGGCATGCAAATGGTAATCTAGCACCACTGTCTGTAGAGGATGACTCGCTGGCCTCTATCCCCTTCATTGGTGAGCTTCTCTTCCTCCTTGGGTACTGCCTTTCTGCTTAAAGTCATCCTCCATTTTTGTTGTTTCGCCTGTTTCTCTTTCTCTGTTTTGGCTTCTTGACCGACAAACACACAGGTCTTGTTATGTAGTATTCAGTGCATCTATATGTCTACTGTTGTAAGCTGGTTTACTGTGAATTTCTTTGTCATTTTTTCCTACAGTATTTCAGTGTTTTAAGTTTTCCTGTCCAGGCAGCAGCTTAGATAGATTTCCTTCTTTTGGTATGTGTTGTTGAGTGTCAGATATGTCAGACTTAACCTCAAATGCTCTGCCCATGGGCTATGTAGCATCTGATATCTTTTTTGCACCGGTCACAAGCATCAGGATATTGAAGACTGCAAACTGATTTGCTTACCACACTTCCGTGTATGCACAGCTCGACATGCTGTTTTCAGATCTGAAAACAAACTTTGGAACCCTGTGACTCAGTGACCTTTCAAAACAAGATAATAGTTACTGAACTGAAAAAAGTTCAGTCTCTTCCATATTTAAAAGTTATCTTGACCATATTAAATGGCAAATCGTTTTGGACCCTTTACTGAAAGCTAGATGTCTTGGCTTGTGAGGCTAGGTCAGGGCTTATTTAAGTAATAAAATTAATTAAAAAAACCTCATAGATTCATATATCCATTCGGAGGCATGCATTTCTCTGGACCATAAGCTAGTTGTTAAGGAAGTAGCAGAATATAATAGCCAGACACTTAATAAAATGTTGGACCATCTGTCATAAGAGCTTGCAGATCCGTTGGCATTGCCGTTCATTTCCTCTGTCTGGTGTGTGTGTGTGTGTGTGTGTGTGTGTGTGTGTACATTCACTCGAGGAGTATTGGGGTCTTCCCCAATCAAGTAGACACTATTAACCTTGTGTGTCTGAATTGAACCTTAAGGACTTCTGCTGTACCTCTTCATTACCAGGAAGTAAAGACGACTCGTAAATCCTGATTCTGTTTTACCAGACAGGTGCTGATTACTTATGACTGATGACTAAAAATGCATTCATTCGGATGATCAATCCAAGCATGTAAAAAGCGAAGGGGACAGAATAATGTGTGTGTTTGTGTGTACGTGGGTGCACGTCTGTGTGCGAGTGCATTTTATCTTGTAGCCTGCAGTGATCGTGTCCTGGCTTGCCTGCTACCGGGGAAGAGTGCAAGAGCAATGGGAGATTTTGAAATAAAATGGCCGACAATATGCGAAGTATGTCAAGTAGAGGAGATATACCCATACTGGCTATTTCTCCTCCTTTTTCGAACGCAATGTTCTGAATGCCCACAATGATCCAAAGAGATAAATACAACCCTTTTGCTAAGACTCAGCTGGATTGTAAGAACCTGGGAAAGAAATGTGTACAGTTCAGAGAAGAGTTTAAACCTGACAGAAGTCCAACCTGTTTTGCATAAAACAACACACCCTCAATTCCACACAAACATGTATGAAAGCTCGGAATGCCCAGAAGCAATAGTTACATTGCAGGTAATGACTAAACACACATCTTCACCAGCTTGAGAGAGCACTAACTACAGCTTTTTTATTCGTTGATTTCAAATCCGATTAAATGTGTGTTTGAGTTGTGTGTGTTTATGCTCGGTAAAGGACAACTAACTGAGGTTAGAAAGATGGGTACATCAATAATGGACAAACATCTACGTGCTTTCACGTTCGCAAGCTGGGACATGCTAGGGCATCGAAAACGAAACGACAGAATACACACCCACAAGCTAATCAGGTCTCTGGGCAGTTGGGAAACTATGTTGACATCTAGTTATAGTGCTTTTTGTTGTGTGTAATCCTCAAAGGAAGTCTTTCTAGATGGGACAGAAAGTCAAGTTTATCCACTGAGCATATGTGAAATAAGTCAACCAGTGCTTGACTATGTGTGTAAATATCAGAAGTGAGAGTACGGTATGTGGATACAAGTTAGTGTTACTAAGGCGTTTTTTTTTTTAGTGTCTGTAGACATCAGGGTCGGCACTGTTAGGCATTCTGTCTGATTTATTCTCAGGAATAGCTAATAGCTAATGGATAGCAGAATATTTCATGGGCTTAGAACATGCCAGATTCGTTGAGGTATGTTTGTGAATTGTAAAACTTCAGGGCTGTTGGCATTTTGTAAAACAGATCATATATGTACAAGCTGTGGGCAGTTAAAATAAAATGGAAAAGCACTGACACACGTGTATGTGAGGGCGTGATTGAAGTGCAACTCCTGGCAGAGCACATTTGTATAATCAGTATGCAGCATTTTAGGTAAATATCAGGACAAAAACACTGGAGCATATGTGGAATCATATCCTACTGAGTCACTGTTTTGCATGAATCTGCTTGTGAAGTTGAACATGTTCCAGCTTCATTTTTTCACTATTTGTACTTTTACAGGTCTGACATCCACCAACACTGGTGGCTGGAATGCTATGTTGACTTGACCGGCTACTCTGTACCGAGAGGATACTGGGTCTTCTGGTTTTCTTTTTTCTTTATGAAATGCAAACTGAACACCACAGAATAGAAACAAGTGAATGGAAATAACTGCTCCCTCTGGGTGTGGCGTGTTATTTCATTAATACAGACCCAGAACTTGTGTGCACGCCATCAGCAGCGACCTTCAGTTGGAGCCTTTGCTGTGGGTTTGAATGAAACATTTCACAGAAAGCAGGAAGTGACGGGAGCACGGCCTGAGCAGCTGGCACCGAGCGGTCGCGTTTATTTAGTTCGATAATTTTAGTTAGCAGAGAAAGCAGATCCGTGGTTCAGGTTTTGACCCTGAGCACTGATTAAGGTCATCAGACCAGTTTAATAGCTGTCAAGCCATTATTCTGAGCTTTCCGGCCTGGACCCTGGAGTCACAGTGCCCTCAGTCTGTTTAAAATGTCAGACGTAAGACCTGACCCAGAGTCGACCTTTAAAGATCACAACCAGGAGGATGACTTCTTTTAGACTTTGTGAATGAGAAATGGTTTGTTAGATCTAGTTTACCGTGCTGATTAATGTTTTATCACTGGTAGACTCAGTTGCTGTAAGCTTATAAACCAAGCTTCTGCATTTCGCTTGAGAGTCATGGTTGCCTGCTTTCACAGAATGGCAGATGCATTTACAAAACTCTTGTCTTTTGCTTTTTTTTTAGTCCAGTGACTATATCTTTCTCTGAAAAACTCAGTGTCCAATGGCTATGATTTGAGTAATGACGTTGGTGTCTCATAGTTCAGTGTTTTAAAAGACAGGATTTTAGGAGGTAAAAATGTACCTGTAAGGAGACACACTTCAGACCCAGCAATGCATCACAATATTACCAAGATATTGATGTACACCCCTGGGTTCTTAACGTATTTCCCAGTGCAACCAATTTTTGGGGTTAAATATATGTCACGACCCTCACCCCTCTCAGAAAGGCTCAAAACTCAGTGTGTTACCTCTGGACGGCTATTGAATTTTGTTGTCTGAACTGCTGAACATGTTCGTCTGTTAATGGATATTAGCTTACCTTTTTGCCCTCTAGGTGGTGCCTTTAGGCAGACTTTGAACACACCTTGAACGACCGCCCAGGGTGGACCTCCAGGTTATGTACACTGTGCACTAAAGGTCACTAACCTCGAAAGGCTTTTAGGCATGTTGGAATGTAAAGTACAGCAAATATTCTGTGTCCCCACCGACTAAATCAAAACCATTCCAAATAGCTTATTTGTCCATAAACTGGTCCCCCTGTCTGGTGTTCCCCCACTACCATTTTTGGTTGGGGCACGGGGTAGTTCAGGGGGCTAATATGCTGATCGGAAGGTTGGGAGTTCAAATCCAAGAACCGCCAAGCTGCCACTACTGGGCCCTTGAGCAAGGCCCTTAACCTAAAAAATAAATGCTCAGTTGTGTAAATGAGATTAAAAAAAAATGTAAGTCGCCCTGGACAAGGGCGTCTGCCAAATGACAGTAATGTGGTTGCTACACATGAACAGATACACAGGATTGTAGGACATGTAGTACAATAAAGAATATGCCTATGTTGCTTTAATAATCAGCCAGTTGAAGAGATCTCAGTAGACGGGGTTCCGTGGAGAAAATTAGATTTGGACATGATTTCATGCCTTTCTGATTCTGAATACAGCCTAATGAGGCAGCTCTTTCCCCCTATTTTAATTCCCACCCACCAGCCAGCTCTCCACTCTTAGACATCAGCTACAAATCACGGAGGTTGAAGGCTAACATGTGCTTCCAAGACCACATCTTTTCAAATTGCTCGTCAATCTGCGTCACAAGGCAGCGTAATGCACTTAGAGGAAAGCGCTGCCCTCTTCCACATGTATGAGCTCAAAGATGCTGACAATTAACTAGTGACACTTTGATTGGCAGGAGAGACAGTATACCTTCTCTCCCACCCAAAGTTTTTAACCAATATTGCTTTCTTGGCTGCTGTCCATAGATGGCTTTGTTTGGCATCATCAGGATTTGAACTCAGATGCAGCTTTTTTTTATTATTATTATTATTTGCTTTTTTTTTTACGTTTCAGAGACACCCATCCTCACTGGATTGTTAACTTCAGCATTTATCCCATAATTTCTTTAGCATTAGGAACACAGAATTCCTTCATCTAATTTTGAGTCAAACTTAACCATGATTCCACGTTGGGTCACTTGGCCGTCCTTGGCAATGCTGATGAAACCTACACGATATCACTGGGGACTAGATTCACAACTGTAGGTGTGAACAAATAAAATGGATTTATGCTCAACGAAATCCAGCAAGAATTCACAACAGCGTTGTGACAGAGTCTCAGCTTTCGCATACCGCTGGTGGTGGGGTCAGGGTGAACAGAGACACTCGTAGACCAAATGTAAGGGTTTACTGCATTTGCATGTGGTCATCAATGTATTTTTGCACCCGAGTTGTACTATTCAAAGTCACAGAAGCGACTCCATTGACTACATGGGTCCAAAGTCACACCTCTATTCTTGAATATTATGGAGCTGACACAGTACTGTTGGATCAGGGGATACTGTGGCGGTGTGGCACAGATGCATGGGACTCGGAAGAAGGGGAAAAAAGGGGGTAGAGAGCTCAGGGGTTGTGGAGTGAGGGGGTGAGACACACACACACTTAATCGGACACAATCAGCACACTCAGCTCTTTCTACCCTCAATGGTACCATTGTGTCATGTGTGCAAAGAGGGGGTCTTCATGCGCGCACACACACACGCACAACAGAAGGACCTGTGAACATCTCTCAGAAACTTGTGATGTCCCCTTGTTCTTGTATACTTCCTGTCTCCATATCCTTCTCTGAGATCACCCCTCTGCTTTTTCTCATCCAATTCCAGCTTCCAGAGAGTGCTTGGTTTCTTCTTACTTAGATGGGGCTCGGTTTGCGAAATGCAGGAAGTGTGTACATGTGTCTGGCCATAAGAAGGCATGCAGGCGTTAAAGCAGTACGCCAGCATTTTTCACCCTAATCTCTGTTCGTCACGCAGAAGCATTCTTTTGAACACGCAGATAAGAAAGAAGAGAAAAACGACAAGAAAACATCCTCAAAACGCACTTGCGCCATACGGCCAAAAGTTTGTGGACGCCGGACTATCAGACCCATATGTGAGACGTTCCCAAACTGTTTCTGCAAAGTTGGAAGCCACACAGTTGTTCAGGATGCTTTTCTGTTGGTATGCTGTAACATTACACGTTCCTTTCGCTGGAACTAAGGGGTTGAGTTTAAACATGCATGATGGTGCTCTTGTGTACAATATGAGCTCCATGAAGACATGGTTTGCCAAGGTTGGAGTGGAAGAACATCAGATATCTGACATCAGCCTCACTGAACACCTTTGGATGAACTGGAATGCTGATTGCATCCCAGATATCCTGACCCAACATCAGTGCCTGACCTCACGAATGCTGTCGTGGCTGAAATTTAAAATTTACACAGCCACGTGCCAAAATCTTGTGGAACACCTTTCCAGAAGAGTGGAGGTTATTATAAGAGCGAAAGGGGGGGCTAAATCTGGACTGGGATGTTCATCAGGCACATATGAATGAGATGTTCAGGGGTGTCATAACAATAGTTGTTACACTGCAGCGATTCAGTAAAAAATGATTTCGATCACATGTCCATACGATCACATATCCATGCGTCATCAGACAGAAACTGAGATACCATGTTAACGTTGAGCTAATGTTTCTACATTGGTAAAGTACAATTGCAAAAAAGGGTGAAATTCTTGCAATGAAAGTCTCTACAAATTAATTTATTAATCTCTTTAGCGTTCTGCGAGCAAGGAATAAAACGCTTGGAGTGTGCTGTTGGAGGAAAACAGACAGTCAGTCAGTGTCGTGTGATATGGCTCGATACAAAGAAGTTACTGGTAACTTCCCAGTTGCCAAATTGACGATTTTACAATTAAATTATTTCTTGAAGAGTTTAATTCCTCTTAAAACACAGAAATCTGCCAACACTAAGAATTATAATTAAATCTAATGTTGTGGAATGGCCCTGAAACAAGCCAATTAGAAATCTCATTAATTAGAAATATCATTAATTATAAACCAGTTATTGTTGACAAAAGGACAATCTACTGTTGGGTATTGAAACTGAATTAATAGGTTAGCACTGTGAATTGCTTGTAACTCCATTCCTTCTCCAGCAGTCCTTCACTACGTCATTCGCAAACTCATGGGACATTTATCCCAAAATCTGAAGTCGTTCCCTCACCAGCTTTGCTTTTACTCTCTCGCTTGATTTAGTGAGGGGAAAAAAAACAAACCTGCTGTCGGAAAACTTAAAGGAACAGATTTACGCTTGGCTGTTTTGAACTTTGACACTGGAGACTCCTTCCAAAAATGCTAAATAAATTGCTAAATGTCTCCTTGTAGAACCCCACACATTTTTGTGAACTAGGCCTCACTTGAGTCGTGGCCCGAGCGTTACTACTCTTCCCGGACATACTCGCTAGATTCAAGGATGACTAAGTATACCAGAAAGGATATCGAGCAAAATCAAGATAAAGGTAAATTTATAAACGCACATGAACTAGCATTATAATCGAGGTAAGCGGGAGCTCCCAAACACACGTCCTACTCCATTACCGGCTCAGCAGTGTCCCCTCATTCCACACATTTTTAACTTTGTTTATAAAGAGCATTTCCCGTACAGGTTGCAGTGTAAGTTACTATCATAATACATAATAACATACAAGAACATGTGCATCAGTTTAAACATGTGGAAATTAAGTTGCACCTTTAGACATGAACAGCACTGAGGTGTAAATATGTGTCCTGGGTGCTCCGAGACCTTCCTTTAGATGATTATGAGTGAGTTTTGAGTAAACCGGTTTCCGTTCTGTTCTCAGGGCGAATCATTGCCTGTGGTGACTGCACGTACGCTACAGTTACAGTCGATCGAAAAACAGGTTGAAAATGTTGGAGTTCTTCTGTTGATTCTGGTTGTGTTTTGCATTACTGAGCAGCAGTAAAAATAGAAGGCTAACCAGTCTGTGATGTCTATACAGTGAATGCACAGCGTTCAAGGAAAGGGTATGTTCTGTATGTTAATCATGATGCTTTTTGGTGTGTGAGCTCGGCCTGCAGTAATAAGCGCCTTTGTTAAACCCACAGTGCAGCTATTTCTGCCAGTGGCTGGAAAACAGGCCCAGTCCAGATTCTGCATCCCAGATTGGGAATGTTTCCGCCCCTGCGCTCTCTCTCTCTCTCTCTCTCTCTCTCTCTCTCTCTCTCTCTCTCTCTCTCTCTCTCTCTCTCTCTCTGTGTGTGTG
>JAQMCW010000008.1:3491717-3504525 GCA_030068335.1 Chrysichthys cranchii | reverse complement strand
TTGATATGTTGTCTATGTTCTATTGTGAATACAATATCAGTTTTTGAGATTTGTAAATCATTGCATTCCATTTTTATATACAATTTGTACTTTGTCCCAACTTTTTTGGAATCGGGGTTGTACACAGTGACCCTATAAGATCCCCAGTCTTTGCAAAATCATTGTCTGTGATGAAAAACTCATAGCGTGCCTAATAATACATTGTGTTTAAATGTGAGCGGGGGTTAGACTTTGGTCTGTTAAAAGTCTTCTTATGTATGGTTGACCTTACAGTAGTCCAAAGGCAGCTTGGTGTGGTAGCTCTGTAGTTTACTGCACTCTAAAAAGTGGAAAGATCTTGGATATAGTAGAATCAATCTCGCATTTCCAGTATAATTACGATAAAACAAATATATGAGTGCTAAATCTGTGTCTCGATAATTTTTTTTGCTAATTTCAGGATTGACTATTTTTGTTCAACTGTCAGATCATTTTAATCGTTTTCAGCAAAATGTCGTTTTTCATAGTAAAAATTTGCTACATCACTTTTTTTGCACCATGGCTCCGTGAATGTGGGATGGCTTTGTGGTCTCCCAAACTGTTTAACTGTTAACTCAGATTTTTTTGTTTTAGCATGAACATTCATTGAACATTTCTAAGGTCATTTGTAAAGTAAGTTTGGAAACCAGGTAAATCATTTTCAACATTAGTGGAAGAGCCAATGGGTATAAAAATGTATCTGTTTTCCCCCTGACTTTTGTTAGTTATAATTTTTTTTTAATGAAAAGGTTTTCAAATCGCCGGTTTGATGCATGCAAGCTTTTAACCAAACAGAGGAATTTACTAATTGACACAACACTACAGCCTGCTGGTTAGAAATTACATTTCAGAAGTTACTTCTCAAACGAGTTCATGCTGTCATCGGTTCATTAGTGACTGTGGACACTAGGCTTGTATAACATATTTAATGAGTACAGGTAAATAAGCATCATATTGGTCTGATACCTGAAAACTGATATCAGTATGAATATCAAAGCCTCCCTAGAAAAAATGACATACAGCGGACCCTCGGCTTGCGAACGCATTGGATGGCGAACAAATCGACATACCAACTAAATTCCCGAGCAGATTTTGCACTGACCGACGTACAGACAGCCAACCCATGCTTCACAAGTGCAAACCTTAAGTTCCGGTCAAGTGCTTGTGGTGTGAAGGTGTTCAACGCATTTTTTTCGTTGAGAGTAAGAAGCCTAAGCGTAAAACAGTTGAAATAAAGAAAGAAATAATCGCAAAACATGAGAAGCGCCACCATATCCCTCTGCCACCGTCCACCTACACCAGCAACTACGTCTCCACCTCAAAGGTAACGTGCATTAAAATCATCTGTTTATTTCATTTAGTTTTATTTTCTATAATGAAGGTTATTTTAATTTTATTCTATGTTTTATTGCCACGCATAAACCCGTAATACACTTTAAAACCATGTTTTGAGGTCTGAAACTCATTAATTGTATTTTCATTCATTTTAATGGGAAAAATTGATTCGGGTCTCGAACAAATCAGGTCGCGAACAGAGTCTCGGAACGAATTAAGTTCGTGAGTCGATGGTCCACTGTGTATATAAAATAGGTCTATTAGGCCCAGGTATAGTGCATGGTGGGGTTTGAGTTTGCGTGTCTCATTGAAGAAAGTGATAAATGAATATATATGTGTGGGGTTTTTTTTTCACTTTTTAGCCAGTCAGCTCTTCTAAGATAAGCCCTGAGCTGTCTGAACTGGTGGTGTATTGCTCCAGCATGCCATTTCCTGGATTTGAAGCAGCCAGTCAGAGACCCCCGAGTGAGATGTCTTCTTTCTCTGAGAATGAAGCACTCAAGCATATCAAAGACTCAGGTGAGACACATGGAGCAACATACTGTTTTCTGGTCCCCCTGTTTAAACACATAACCACAGGCTATGTTGTATAATGGGATGTCTATTTATATCGCCCATAAAATTATGTTTATATCATATACATTATAGGATATAATGTTGGGAATGTCAGTAAGGAAGAAAAAAATGTGCATTTATAGAATGTTTTTGTGTATATGTACCATCTATAGGAAAGCTTTTTGTGAGACACAACAGTATACAACTGAGCCGGATTTATCCATCAGGCCAGAGGCTGCAGTCCTCCAACTATGACCCACAGGACATGTGGAATGGAGGATGCCATATGGGTAAGAGTAGGGCTCACGCCACCTCCACACCTCCTAAACCCACCTGAAAGCATTATACAGTGGAACCTCTGGTCACGAACGCCTCCGAAGATGAACAAATTGGTTCCCGACCACAAAATCTGCCAAAATTTTGCATCTGGTCTCGACCATATAATCGTGTGATGAACAAACACAGCCCTGGCTATTTTCCCCTTCCGCTTCGTACGCACCAATGTTTTCCCTTTTTCTGTTAGCGTATTGTGTACCTAACAAAGACGCACGTGTCCCTTTAATCGGTCAGACACGTGTTCATTCTCTGTACAGTAACCTCCTCCCCGCCCATCTTCCTCCTCACTTCCTTAACGCCAGAAGTCGACTCATGTGAGGTTAGTTTACTTGGTTGTTTGCAGCAAGTTTTTGTATAATTAGGGATTGTTCAAACTTTGATTTTTTTTCTGTGCTTAAAAGTCGGTTAAAAAATGTTCACAGCATTTTCCCGTTGTGTTTCTCTGCATTTTTGCTCTATAAGCTTTCATTATGGGTCCCAAGAAAGTGAAAACGAGAAGCCTAAGCGTATAACAATTGAAATAAATAAAGAAGTAATCGCAAAACATGAGAACCGCCACCATATCCCTCCACCACCCTCCACCTCCGCCAGCATTCAACCCATAATACACTTTAAAAACAATGTTTTGAGGGCTGAAACACATTAATTGTATTTACATTCATTTCAATGGGAAAAATGGATTCAGGTCATGAACAGAGTCTCGCAACGGATCAAGTTCGTGACCAGAGGTTCCACTGTATATTGCATTTGCTAGAGGCCAAGCAAACTAAAGGAAGAATAGGATCATTTGCATGATGATACTTTCTCACTCCTTTTCAGTGGCTCTGAACTTCCAGACTCCAGGAGAGCAGATGGATTTGAATCGGGGTCGTTTCCTGCCCAACGGACGATGTGGATACGTGTTGAAACCAGACTTCCTGTGTCAGCCAAATTCCAACTTCAACCCAGAGAACACTGGAGGAGGTCCTGGACACATCCCGACTCAACTTACTATAAGGGTCAGTAATATTTACACAGTATGAATACGAATAATGAATAATGACCCATGCTGTGAATACTGAGATTTGTGAACAAGGTTAAAGAGACACAAGCATGCTGTTTTTAATTTCATTTCTTACAGTGGGATTTGAAAATGCGGTTTTGTAATCATAATATGACTTATTGATCGAATAATATATTGTCTTGTCACCCACCTTACCTGTTGTACCATTTCTACATTTAGAGCATTTATTCTTTAAGTCCTTTCTTTTATTAAAAGGCTTTATCATGGTTTCATGAGGTTGATAAGTTTGTCTATTATCTTTTTTGTGATTTACAGGTGATTTCCGCACAGCAGTTACCCAAGATTAACACAGACAAGCCCAACTCCATAGTGGACCCTCAAGTTTGGGTGGAGATCCATGGAGTGTCCATTGATAAGGCCCGTGCCAAAACTCACCGCATCAACAACAATGGTACGGCCCTCCTTTTCTCCGAATGGTCTTTATGCAGAGTCAAGGGTTTTTTCTGGCTTTTAAAGTTCAGGTTGGGAATTTGTAGGGCAGGACATTGTAATAATTGTAATTTTTTCACCAGCTTCAGTCAAATAACTGCTCAGAGGAAAAATGTGTGGTCTCTGGGGGCTCCGCAGGTTTTCTAAAATGGGAGGGAATGCAAGTGGTGTGAAAAACCAAAGTCCATCCAAGCTAGTGAGGACAAAAAGAATGTCTGCTTGAGCTAACATTCAGAAGTTTGAGCCTCAGCATTCCAAGAGCATGTGTTTAGAGCAGGGGTGTACAATCTTATCCGCAAAGGGTCATTATGGGTGTAGGTTTTCATTCTAGCCAAGCATGGGCCACACCTGCTTCCACTAGATTTGGCTTCTGCATGGATTAGATTGGACCATAATAAGGAACATCGAAACAAGTACCTGCATTTGTTTGGAATTTGGGTTTTTATGCCAGAATCACTGACTAAACACTTTTTAATTTTTTTTTTAAAGAAGCTGTTGGTCTGTATTAATGGTTCTCAAATCATGAGGTCCATGAAGCATTGCTAGGGGGTCTAAATTATTACCATCGCCAAGAAGGTTATATTTTAGGAGCAGTTTGTTTGTCTGTAAGCGGCCAGATTCCATGAAACTTGGTGGAAGGGAGTAGCATGGGCCAAGGAACTCATTATGTTTTGGAGAAGATCCAAGTCATGGGGCAGATGCACAAATTTACTTTCACTAATGTTGCGAGATAGAGCAATTGGTCTTGGCAGAACTCTGTGTTCAACAATGCCATACATCTTAAAGTCCAATAGATGGCAGTAAAATTCAATAAGAACAAAACATAGCCAATGTAGAAATATGATAACTCCATTGTGGTTGCAGAGAAAAGTCAACTATTGTCCTTGGGGGAAGGTCCGCTCTCACTGTGTGCCCTTCCAGGATCTCTTATTTTATAGTTACAATGACGGAAATCACAAACCATCAATGTCTAAGACATTATATTTATTGTGGTTAATAGCTATTAGTACATTTGCACATATTTGCATAAGTGACAATGTCCATTGTTAAAAGCACTATATAAATAAAATTGAATTGAAAATTGAATATTTGACTGGTCCCATCAATTGGTGTCAATAATTTCATCCGGAAGATAATTTTACTAAAAATGTGTTCTCAATAAAAAGAACAGTAAATATTTAAAATATTATAGTACAAATACATGTATAGTAATATTATTTTCATAAAACAATCTATACTAAGGTGGCTTGTGGAGTTTTTTTTCACAGTTAAAGAACGTTTTCATGGCTACACCAACACTCTCTATATATGAAAAAGTGGTCCTCCTATTCGTATTTTAACATTATGTTCAATATAACTAGCATTATAGTATGCTCTTGTATGTTGTACTGCAAAGCTGGCGCTTTTGTATGACTATGCATCTGTTGGTTATGTCACTCGGCGTTCCTGTCATGATGGCTGGTCATCAGTAACGAGGCAGTGATACCAAATCTCAAGGTTTAAGTATCGTATTCCAGACATCTGCTCTGCCACCTTTGAATGTCCATCAAGCCTTAATGGTGAATTTATTGAGCATGCACTGGTTCCTCGTATGATGAGATTTCCTCAGCTACCCTTAATAACCCTGAAGATTAACACACAACACAATGTGAATTTTGTCACTGCAGGTTTTAATCCACGCTGGGATTGCACGCTGAGCTTCCAGCTGCAGGTTCCTGACCTTGCGCTTGTGCGCTTTGTGGTGGAGGATCATGACCACACAAGCAAGAACGACTTTGTTGGCCAGTTCACCTTACCCTTCAACAGTCTGCGCACAGGTGCGTGCATGTGGGGTTTTTTTGTAAGCAGATATTTTTAAGATGTACAAGCATGAGGTGGCACAAATATATTCTTTTAAATCTGATTTAAAGAAGCCATTTGTGATTTTAACACTTTTTAACACCTCGGCTGAATCTATGTATAGGTTCTGTGTTGCCTTTTCTTTGAAGGAAAAGAGGCAGATCTGTGCAGCTCTGTTCAAGCTAGGGGTGGGCCTTCCTCTGGGCCGAAAAAATGTAAATCACAGCCTGAATTGAAGAAATTAGTCAGATCCAATACATGTCAATTTTATGAACCACAATTTTACTCAGATGTCTTTAAGTTCTGATGATTATTAGAGCAGCAGATAAATATTTGAACATAAAAAACTGGACCTTTTATGTACAGAACTGGGTTCCTCTGAACAAAAATAGTTCCATAGCAAGCTTTTTTTTTTATTTAATTACCAGATGCTCAAGGCATGTGAATATTTGCCTTGACAATTCCTAAAGAAACATTAAAACAACTTATATCAAAGTGCTGTTGAATTTTCTATTCTCATTGGTCAGAAAGTGTTGATTAATATTCTTTAACAGCAACTCTGACAGAAGTCTACAATGCAAGGGAAATCACATAGTAATATTTTCTCTAAGGAGATGCTTATGCAGCATTTTTGGAAGGAGTCTCCAGGGTCAGTGCTTTGCAACAATCAGAATTAAAGCTATAATTTTAGGAAATATAGGGCTGGACTAAATAAATTAATTGGTTAATAGGCAAAAACGTGTATGAAAAACGTCCAGAAGTCAAAATTTTGCACTCTGTAATTGGTGAACTGATGCGATGTGATTCACTAAAGGAGCCAACTGTTTGACCTCCTGAAAGGTTTTTCTCTTGGAAAAACCTGTCAAGAAATGTTGCCCTCTGCCTAACTGTATGTAACTATGCATGAACCGATAACTCTGGGAAGCTTTGGAGACGAAAATCATCAAAGAACCAAAGCGCAGGTGAGCCTCTCTGATTCCAAGTCACTAAAAAGCATTCCCCTCAGTAAAAGGGCAACAGCTGAATTTACGCAAATCTGGCGACACCGTGTGGCCAGTTAAGTAACAACGTGTAATAAAAACCACACTTTTTTTTGGAAAAAACGTGCAATTTAAAATAGAATAAATGTGTAATATCCATGAAGCACTCGTTTCTAAATTAGAGCAGGGTTTTTTGTTTACAGGGTTGTAAGAAAATTCTATATAAACACCTTATTGCGTAACCATGGTAACGTCAGGTAGGGCAGTAAGGGAGGCCGCAGCTAGAAGCTAAAGCAAAATGATTAGCAGGTCGTTGTTGCAGTAAATTAAGAGGAAGGAAACTTTAAATGTAAAAGCAGCCAACTGCTTTTCTAAAAGAAAACGCTTTAAGAGGCCTAAAGTAGGAAGCCGTATTCACACAGGTACATCCCCCCAAAATGCCTTACGACATTTCCACCAATAGGAATCGGAAAGGGTTGGAGTTTTCAAAGGCGAGTTCTTCACTTCGTCGTTAAACGTGACTATAAAAAGATAAATTGTATTGTGTGTAATACTTTCATACATAAAAAACTTCAGGAGAATTTCACAAAAAGCCGTTGCTCAGGACTTCAATAAATAGCTCATGACATGTGTTTTTGTGTCCTTCTTTGCCAGGTTACCGTCATGTTCACTTGTTAAAAGCAGACGGCTCAAGCCTCTCTCCGGCGACACTCTTCGTCCACGTGAAGGTTTCACGTCAAGGAAAACCCATCAAAACTGTGTCAGAGCGCATGAGTAAAATCTGAAGCCCTCCAGACCCTGATCCGTAGTGATGCTAGATTCTGAAGACATCCTGCCCAGGTGGACTGAGAGGGCCAGGAGCAGCCCAGCTCCCCAAATCCCTCCCAAAGAATCACACTGATGGCACACGTGAGCCACATACCATCCAGACTCAAGATCCCAGTGCGTCTGGGCATTTCGAGAGTTTTGCTCAGTGCAGACGTGGCGTCTGCCGAGCCAGGGCTTCCAGACAGGCTTTAGACTAGAGCTGGCTGCGACTGACATCGATTAATATGAACTATTGCCGTTACCTGTTTCCCTAGGAGAGAAATGTTTTGAAGTTTTCTTAAAAATAGAGGCAATGCTGCCAGACTGTGGGTTTTCTTCCCTAAGTCTGACATTTTACACATTTTTTAGATCAAGATCTTTTTTTTTAAATTAAGTATTCCTGGTAATTTAACATCTAATTTTATTTTCATTCAAACAGTCATTAGGTGCCTGATAATGTACTGTTTGAAGGATGTTAATGTAAGTGTTACTGTACTTGCCATTTTGTAGTGGATCTAAGGATGCTTCAGCCAGGCTAAAGAGTGAACTAGTATGTGTGAAAGAAAAAGGTTCTTGGAACATGTTGAAAGGCGTCTAACAAAGAAACAACACAATGGGTGGTCAGAAATGAAGAGAATTTCCACACAAGCATTTTATTATTTGAGGTAGTGGAAACAATCAATGATTTAGCACTTTAAAAAGCACAACAGCATTCAATATAGTTATAAATAAAATGCTCAATGAATTTGAGAATCTAACACAAATCAAGACTATGGAGTCTACGATGAGATTAGACTTTTGAATTATATAAACATTGTCTCTGTTTAACCTTACTGAAGTATAAAACTTTATACCTCAATGTCTTAACACCACAGAATTGCCACTAATACGGTAAAGCCGTCTATTAATGTGGGAACTAATCAAACCAACCCTGCCCTATAATGTACGTCCTGTGGGTTGCCCTTGAAGGCAAAGGGACAGAGCTGAGCTCTACATTTTTCTGGATTAAAATGTAAATCATTGTTATGATATGACATGAGAGGAAACTCATCAGATAGTCATGATTCAAGATTGCTGATCATAGTTCAGTTTTTCTTAGTTACATTTAAAATATTTCAGTGATTTTACGTACGTTTAGAAACTTTGTTAAAGACAATACTGACATCTCACCTTTAGTACTCTATACAAGCCGTTTTACTTGCGAAGTAAAATGCTCCTATCAAACAATGTCGCAATGTCCGGCAATCCAGATGAGCAGAAGCAAATCCAAATGGCTGGAAAAAGAATATAAAGTCATACATTTTAAATAGAGACTACATTTTACTCAAGCACATGTGTGGGATTTACTTCCTGATTGATCAGACAGTGTGGTAAATTACAACCTTGCCACCTCTGAAAAGAATGCAAAATTGAAATGAAGTTATAGTGCAGGCATGAGTGCTGTAGGATTGCTTTTCTGTATGCTGGGCACCCAGAAGACTGTAACTTAACAGACCTAATCAAACGTGAAGTTAAATATGGACTACTGCAATTACTAAATATAATTACATGTACTAAAACACAATGTGCTGTACTTACACAGCTGTAAACTTTGCAATTCTATCAGCTGTTTGGGTAACAGATGTTTTATAAAGCCTATACTTTTTATGTTTCTAGTGAACATTAGATTTATGGTATATTTATGTACCTAGAGGCTTGACATTGTCTTTAAAAAAATAACATTAGTTTTTAAATGACCTTTAAAAACAGCTCACGATTAGGGACTTTACATTTCTCTTTGTCTAATCACATGCTGGTCAGTGTAAGATTTTCTGTACTTGCAAGCAAATGCTTTTGAAATAACTGTAGTCGAAGAAGCATGTTTACATTTTATAAACAGTCACATTTTATAACCTAATGTTTGCCTTTCTGAGATTTTGTTGGCGTGTCAGAGAGAAATCTGAAAAGATGTGTGAGGTATGTGTCCTTCACACATGATTGAGTTGACCAAGCTCTTCAAAGTGACATTTTTACTGAGCTAAAGTACCAAAAGGGTCACAGATTTGCTTAAAAAAAAAAGAATATCCTTTTTTTTGTTATCATGATATATTAAGTATGGTGGACATTCATCAGGATGAATTGACATAAATCTTCATTAATTCCACTTTGATGAACGTTAAGTGTAAACAGTAATACTGATGAAGAAACTGGAAATGCTTGCTGTATCGTCAATCCAAATATACTGTAATGCATGCTGATTTTCTACTAATTTAAACAGGGTCTCTTTTCTTTTTTTTTTCTTTACAACAAAGGCAGTGCTAAGTATAATACTTTTATTTATCGAAAGGAAATGTAGAGTTGGATTAAATAATTTAAATGGTTAATAGACAAAACCCAAAAACGTCGAGGAAAAAACTTCCATGACTCTAACTGGTGAACCGAGCCGATCTGACTCACTAAAGAAGCCAACTGTTTGAGCTACTGAAAGGTTTTTCTCTTGGAAAACCTGGCCAGAAATGTTGCCCTCTGTAACTATCTGCATTTATCTATGCTCGAACCGACATCTCCTGGCAGCTTTGGAGGCGAAAATCACCAAAGAACCGAAAGAGTCGGCTCTTCTTGGGGAGCCGAGCCTCTCTGAATCAGAGTCACTAAAAAGAATTCCGCTCAGTAAAAGCGCAACAGCGGAATTTACGCGATTTTGGCGCCACCGTGTGGCCAGTTGAGCAACAACTTGGGGGGGAAAAACTTTTTTGGAAAAAAAAACATGCAGGTTTTTCTTTCATTTTTTTCCAAAATAGAATAAATGTGTAATTTCCATGAAGCACTGGGTTCTAAATTACAGCGTATTAGGATTTTTTGTTTACAGTGTTGTGAGAAAAGTCTTAATGAATATCTTATTGCGTAACCATGGTAACGTCAGGTAGGGCAGTAAGGGAGGCCGCAGCTAGCAGCTAAAGCTAAATGGTTAGCAGGTCGATGCTGCAGTAAATTAAGAAGGAAGAAAATTTAAACATTCCGAAATAAAACGTTTTAACTGGCCACAAGTAGTGAACCCTATTCACACAACTACATCTCCCGAAATGCCTTGCGACGTTTCCACCAATAGGAATCGGAAAGGGTTGGAGTTTTCAAAGGCGAGTTCTTCACTTCCTCGTTAATCATGGCGGATGAGAATGAGACAGCACCGCAGCAGGAGAAGGATGTGGAGCTAGAGGAGGACCATGGACACTGTAGCGACTGCGAAAATGAAGAGCATCATTTCGATGATGGGTGAGGACACGAACTTGTCTGTGGGCTGGTTAGAAATTTAAAAAACACTCATGATCCGCACACTTAAAGTCTAGGGCCCTTGCATGGCTAGGTCAAAGGAGGCGACAATTATAGGACTTCGCCCACTAGTTGCTCTTCATTGGTTCGTTTCTTTTATTGACAGTCGAGTTTGCACGGTTATTGGGTAAAAGGGGTTTATTCTAATGAGGAGGGCGGGGCTTAACGCATTGCCTCGGCTAGGTGCTGTTCAAGCTAATGTGGTTTACTGTCACGGAAACATAACTGGCGGTTTTTGCAGTAGTTTATGTCCCTACTGGAAGTACTGATGCGCATTCCTGCATGTCCACGCCATGTTTTGATTGCTATCGGTAATATCTTAAATCTCAGAATGTTGGCTAGCAAGTAGAACTACTTCTTAGCATTACTTGAACATGGACCAGGCTGTCCAGGAAGCCGTGTCCCAAATACTCGTTTTTTCCCCTCGGTGACTTGAAAGCTCACTCGTAGTGGTGCACTATCAGCCGTCACCTCAGTGCACACTTGGAGAAGACTCCTCAGGGATTAGAGTAGCATTTGAGACACGGCCGAGTTTCCTTTCAGTTCACTGTCACCTAGCCAGAGCTAGTCTAAACAATGTGTCAAGGTTTTAAAGTACACAAAATCCACTCATGACTCAGACGCACTGTAAACACAACCCAAGACTTTTAAATTGTAAAAACAAAGCTTGTTAATTAAACTGGAAAGCTGTGTCGGTTGCTAAACTGCATGCTAGGTAGCTAAGCATTTTTGGACCCTGACATGCAATGGCTAGTTTAAAAGCAGTGTTTAAAGCTAGCTGCTCTGTAATACATCACATTTCTCCACATTAGTAGCACATGTTATTGCATTTGATGCATATTAACAAACTGGGGGTTTTTATTTATTAATGAAAAATCCGTTGTGAATCAGCTCCAGGAGTCAGATGAACAAGCTTCGCGTGCTAGCTAGCTTAGTTTGCTAGGTAGTCTTTCTGAACCGCTAATATGTAACGTTAGCAAAATAGCATCATCAGGCTTGGCCTCATTTTCACTTTTAATGTCTCACAACTTCATCATAATACGATTAAAGACACCTAAATGGCTAGGAAATAACTGTAGTCTTCGTTCAACTAGCTAGTTATTCGACAAGACTCGGGTTTGGATTAATTTCAGTCAGTGTAATTGCAGAATAATGTCCTCAGCCTTTGTTTATTTTCTCTTTAACGTTTTGTTTCTTTAAAGAAACAAAGGCTTAGATGTGCTTCCTTGAGTAAATAGAAGATATAATGGTTTATGCTGAAGAAGTGTAGGTGTGTCAGGGTTTGAGGTGTTCATGGGGTTTATAATGACCTTATAAACACTTCACAGTTTCATGGTATACCACACATGTCTGTGGTAAAAAATAAATAAAAATCTAAAAATAAAAAATCCTTGTGTGTGTGTATGTAACAGATACCATCAGGAAACAAAATCAGACGTCCCCTAAATTGTGCTTTCTTCGAATGATTCCCCCCCCATTATACACCAATATGGCCAAAGGTTTGTAGGCATCTGATCTTCACATCCACCTGTGGTTCCTCAGTTAGCGAACTGTTATCTAGGATGTCTTTGGACGTTGTGCAGTAAATGAATGACCACACACCCCAAAGCCCCATTAAAAACCTAGCATAAGACCTTCCCAGAAGCCTGAAGGTTATTATAACCGCAAAGCGGCACTAAAACAGCTAAATCTGGAATAAGATATTCAAAAAACAAAAACACTTCTGGGTGTGATGTTTGGGTCCGTAACCATCTCTGACATCGTCAAATCGTCCGAGTACCTATGTACTTATGTGGTCTGTGAGGGGGGGAAATGGCAGCAGGTTGCTGAAAATACATGGTGGTTTTGTTTGGTTTCTGTTAGCAGTGCCATGTTCTAATGCCTGGCGTATGATGAAGTCAGGAACAGGGTTACGGGAACAGGAGCTAATAGGGCTGGGGCGATATGAGCAGAAAATGATATCGTGATATGATATTTTCTGACATTTTGCACGAAAATGATCTTTATATGTCAACGTGATGTGTATCGATGATGAGAACACGTACATGACAACGATGTACAGTCGACCCTCTCATCTACAGACACCGCATTAACGGATATCGGATGCAACGGACAAAATCCGCTGGTCTGAATACAT
>JAQMCW010000008.1:3367898-3381066 GCA_030068335.1 Chrysichthys cranchii | reverse complement strand
ATCTATCTATCTATCTATCTATCTATCTATCTATCTATCTATCTATCTATCTATCTATCTATCTATCACCACTAAATTCTTTCCATCAAGACTGCATGTGATGGACGGATTTTGAATCTGGGGAAGAAACTTGGCAGTGGATTCACTCTTTATTGGGCGAAGACCCATATTTGGTAACTTCAAACATCCAAAATGGCCTCCTCATGCCTCTCTGTGAGGTTGTAGAATCACGTGGATTTCTCCCATCCTAAATAAATGTTCCTTAAGTTTTATATATATATATATGTATATATATAATGATCAGTGTGTAGGGTGGAGAGGCGTGCAGAGACGTGTATACTGCAATACAGCTTTTATGCAGATATTTTTCATGTTGATGTCTTTTTAATTTGGTAACTTTAATTTGGTAACAATTTGGAATTGATATTCAATTGCAAAATAAAAATGTAAAAATAATGTCTTGTACGTCCTCGAGTAACATTTTAGGGTGGCAATTTTCCAATTTGACAAGTTGTCCAAGTAAAACTAGCATAGTGGGGATTATAGACAAATGTTGCAATGTTTCTAAATGTAGTGAGTTTGAAAGTAAAAATTCTAGTAAAATATCGATAATGAAAAAAAACCCAACCCAGACTTGAGTAATAAAGTAAACAAAGTACATGTGCTTCATTGCTTTCCCCCGCTGTAGTGTGTACATGTGAGTCAGAAAGAGAAGCAAGAAATTACATCAAGCCAGGTAGCATTATTGCTTTTTTGTGTTTTTCTCCCCTGATCTATGCAACCAATCAAAGCCATTAACCCACCATAA
Source organism: Chrysichthys cranchii (assembly GCA_030068335.1). Classification (NCBI taxonomy): domain Eukaryota; kingdom Metazoa; phylum Chordata; class Actinopteri; order Siluriformes; family Claroteidae; genus Chrysichthys; species Chrysichthys cranchii. The sequence goes on along the minus strand of JAQMCW010000008.1, from coordinate 3,380,258 downwards.
TGCTCTGCGAGAGAATTGGGGCATTCATTCTTATCTAATCGTTAAGCTTTTATTTCCTTTCCTTTTAACGCAAGGCAGATTTGTCCAAAATGTACAGCTGCACATGCATTAAGCTTCTCTTTACCAGTCTAGCCACAGCACGCTTTTACAAAATCCACACAAGGTTGTCAGCATACCGTACCCAAAGCAGTTCTGATCCATAATTCATATGCGCAAATGGCATTTTTCATTAAAAAAAAAAAAAGCGCCAAGGAACGGCCCCGGATCCGAAGCCATTTGCACTCGGAGTCCAGGCCAGGCTCGGATTAGACGGGCGTTTATTATGTGCGGAGAGTCCGTGGGTGATGGGGAAAGCTGCTTGGAATAAAAAAGCACAGTGAGGAAATGAACCAAGGTTGACTTGACTTGACTTGGAAAGCTGCAGTTTTTCTGTTTCCCAGGTTTCTCTCTTTCCTATGTGCACATTTTCCATCCTCCTGTGAAAGACTCGATCGCCGCTGTCATTTAGGCACAGTCGGACGGAGAAATTGCATTTCGGGTTTGCTTTTACTTTCCATAATGAAACACGCTCAATGTGTTATACAGTGCAGTGCAAAAAAAAAAGAGAGAGAGAGAATATGACAAATAGAGGTTGGTGGATAGAAAGAGTGGGTTGGGGATGGGAACAAAGGCTGAGTAGTTAGCCATACTGTTTTCAAGAGGACACTCAGGCTGGTGTGTCGTCCTGAAAGCATTCCCATCACAAGGAACAATGGCACAAAGCACCTGCCATTCTCTTGTGTGTGTGTGTGTGTGTGTGTGTGTGTGTGTGTGTGTGTGTGTGTGTGTGTGTGTGTGTGTGTGTGTGTGTGATTATGGACTTTATGGCTGTGGGCATTTTCTAGCCCGAGTGTGATACATGTTATTTGTGTCTCTGTGTGTATCTGCTTCCACATATTTAAGTGTGTGTCAGTGGCTGTGTGTTCACCGCTTTTCCCACTTGTCTGCTCACAGACAATAGAGTTTGACAGACACGTTTGAGAAACACACACGTTTTCTGATCTGACAGAAATTCCTATACGGCCTTAGCTATTTCGGCAAGTTTCTTGGTCATGACTCTCCGTTCTGTCAGAAACCCAGACGAGTGCTGCAGTCCTTCCATTTTATCTATCACGCCTCTCCCAATCACTCTTTCCTGAGGTAAACGTCCCCACTCCTTCCCCCCGCAGCACGGTTCCAGGCTTGATTGGGGATTTAGCTATCTCCGACTGCTGTCATTTTTCAGCTTGCGGCAGTAATTTGTGTTTCTGTTGATTATTGGGTCGGCGAGTTGTTGTGATGTTTGGGTTTGTGGAAATTTGTCTTCAAACTGGGAACTCCTCAGTTGCTGAGATTGACTTGACAGCAGGAGAAAATTCACTCTTCAGCTGATAAAAGGACCAGTGACTGTATAGTGCAGTGGCAGGCCATGCTTTTTCACTTTACACTATACATTGTGGGCTTAGTAAATAATGAACTAATAGTGCCACATTTATGTACGGGTGCTCCCCGAGTTTCGATGGCCCGACTTCCGATTTTTCGAAGTTACGATGACGATTGCGATGGGCTAAAAATTGTAAAATACAGTGGAACTTTGGACTGCGAGCATAATTCGGTCTGGAGTACCCTGAGCAGTATTTTCTGTGCCACTAGCTGTCACACAACCCCAAAGCATAACGCAAGGGAGAATCAAAAAGTAAAGGCGAAATACATTTAGCGGCTTTAACAGAAGTAACTGTGAAAATTTGAACATATCACATTTCCACATAATCCCCGTGCAAGATGATGCATTTGTCATATTGTTCATCTTGCTTCTAGATTCCTGCAGAGAAGAAGTTTTTCGGCTGCTCCCGAAGCCAGGTGCGTCATCATCAGAAGTAAATCTGCGACCGCGTAGTGCCTCCTTTGATGGACTGAAGATGTGATAATGGCTCGGCACCAGATCCGGTCTGTAAGGAGGACGTGGGAGACGTCGGAACCCGAGCTGGTGCACTGTCTCTACTGTCTCTGTTGGTGTATGAGGACGTGCATCGTCATGGTGCAGCAATACTGTTTTGGACAGCATTCCTCTTCTTTTGCTCCAAATTGCAGGTTTAAGTCACAGCAATGCACAGGAATTTACACTGATCACTGTTTGCCCATGCGCTTGGAAATGCCCCAGAACAGGAACCTTCATGTCCCAGAAGAACGTAAAGATGACTTACTTTGGGGAGGACTGACTTTTGAATTTCTTCTTCGCCGGAGAAGATGGATATCTCCACTCCATGCTTTGTCTTTATGCCTTTTAAATTGCTTTTAGTTTTTGATTATCCCTTGTAGATTCATCCCCATGCTTAAGAGTTGCAGATATGTTCTAAAAGCTGCTGCCTTTTATCTCCAAACGTAACTCTGGTATTTGTGGCCGAAGCGTTCCACTTGTACTTCATCAGTCCACAGCACTTATTTCCAGAATGCCTCTGGATGTGGTTTTGATTACAAGAGCCATTTACTTTTTTAATGAGCTCACAGAAAAGTTTTCCTTTTGATGGCTATTCCATGCAGATCATGTTTGTGCAAGCAACACAGTAGACAGAGTACACCAGCATGCGCTAAACCTTTCTGCAGCTCTTTGCTGCCAAGGGTTTGTTTTGCCCTTACATAAATTATCCATTTAATTGTATGGATGCCACAATTAGTCATCTTTGTGGTCAGTCTTTGTAAAAAAAAAAAAAAAAATTCCACTGAACTCAAACAAATGGTTTTGATGTGGTTGTTTTTTTGTTTTTTTTATTTCAGACAAGTGACTATGTTTAAAAAAAGGCATAAATACTAACTTCTGAACATTCTCACCTATGGTCATTTGGCCAAAAATTACAATTATTATATGACCTACATGAGCTCTTCTTAGTCTTAAGTCCTTGTCATGCCGTACGGCACATGGGCCACGGGTCTGGGTTGAGATTTCTCAAGCTAAGTGGATTCTACAGGGTGTCTGTAAAGTCTGGGCACATAGGATAATTGGATATTTTTCATTTAATTCGACTGTTAATTAATTATTCCTCCATAGATTAAAAATGGCTTTGTCAACAAACATCACAGATCCAATACATCTGACTCAACGAATAAGGAGTGAACGTACCAAAATTGAAGGCAATGTGGATTTATTGCATCGAGTTCACGAAAATTTTGTGAAACGCATCAACATTTGCATTGCAAATGATGGACATCATATTGAAGATGTTCTTTGAATAAAAAGTTGTATTCATATTGACGACGTTGTTCGAAGTTGTATTTTTACCTATGTGTCCAGACTTTACGGACACCCTGTACAGGGTGAGGTCGCTAGCCCCACGCCCAACCAAGGTGACAGTGCTAACCACTTAACCACCGTGCTGCGTGACCTACGTGTGCAACTGGAGCAAAAAAATGCCACAACTAGACATAATAAAATGGAGAAGTAAGGCATTAGGAGTAACGCATCTTGTGTCTTGTGAGATGCATATCCTGTCAGCCAGATTAAAAATCTGATTAATGTATTGCACTTAATATGCAAATCGGCTCATGAAACTTGAGAACTTCCTGTGGTGCTCTCTATTTCTCTCTGTTATCAATGGAAGATTTTTTTTTTTTTTATCAATTTCCTTAATCTCACAGGACCATGCTGAACTTGGCTGTCAATCTTTAAAAGAAATGCATGTTCAAACTGTTTAATACATGAAACAGGACTAAGTCTGATATACAGTATCCTTTCTTATTTTTTGTATATTTCAAATTATATTTTATATATTTATAGTGCTTATATTACATGTGTAGCTAATGAAAAGTGTGGAAAGTGTACTTATTTGGAAATATGGTTAATTATATTAGGAAACAAATGTATTCATTTTTGAAAATAAATAACATTATCTGGGGTGGCACGGTGGCTAAGGGTTTCCCACTCTTGCTTCTATTACATTTTCTGAATATGGGTTATTCATGGTCCTGGGTTCGATCCCTGGGGTCAGCCGGGGCGCCTCACTGTGTGGAGTTTGCATGTTCTCCCTGTGTCCATGTGGGTTTCCTCCGGGTACTGTGGTTTCCTCCAACAGTCCAAAGAGAGTAAGGCGCCCAGGCCGACTCTGGGGTTCGAACCCAGGACCTTCTTGCTCTTAGGTGACAGTGCCAGACAACATCACAGATGAATAACTCATATTCAGAAAATGTAGTAATAGAAGCAAGAGTGGGAATCCCTGGGACAAGACACGGGGAAACAACAGTAGAAAACTTGAGTAACGGTAGATTATTATCCAACACGTCGCTAAACAAAGTCTATTTTTATCGGTAATTCTTTGCCAATTAAGCAAATCTTTCTCACACTCACCATACTGTCATATCCAGAAATCCTTAATGGCATTCCTATTGTGACTTTAAACATTTTTTTCTGTACTAAAATGCATAAGAGGCTAGTAAGGGTAAGCCATAAAGAGACTTTTGTTGGCTAGCTAGTTTGTTTAATCTGCAGTTGTTAATGAAAAAAAACCCCAAATAAACTAGTTTGTTAGTGTTCGCAACAATCAGGACATGTCCAGGGTGTGAGGAAAATCATCCACAGGTGCTCCCCGAGTTATGATGGTCCGACTTACGATTTTTTTAAGTTACGACGACGATAGCGATCCGCTAAAAGTCATAAGATATTTAGAGAATATTTCAAATTCGCGTCCAGGCATCGCTGGCCAGTGTATGATATACGTGGACATTCGGGCGACGCCCGAAAGTATGCAGGCGACGCCCGGACGTACACGGACGACACCCAGAAGTTCGCGGACGATGCCCAGATCACTCGCCTCGCGCGATGCCTCACTCCCTCCCACAACTCATCGAGTTACCTTGTGACAAGACTCCTGGGTAGGCTAGGCAAAGCTAGGCGAAGCTAGGCTGAGATACCTAAGCTAGGCTAAGTGGTTCAACACAGTGGTTTGACATACAATATTTTCGACTTACGATGGGTGTGGCGGAACGCATCTCCATCATAACTTGAGGACTGCCTATATTTATAATATTTTAATGCTTACATAAGTAATCTCACCTATCTGGAGGTTAAACAGCTACATAGTCAGGGTCTTACACACAGTAAGGAGCGGGTCTTACACGCTGAGTTTGTCGGAAGCATTTCTTTGGTCAACAGATGTTTGGTCTGTAATTCCCATCGACGGGGCGTAGCCCCATGTTTTAGGTGTTTAAGGCCAGTGGGTGTAGCCTTGTCAGACATACATGCTGCCTCTTTTAAAATAAAATCTTAAAATGCTCACCTTCATCCTCACGAACAGCACAAAGCCATCTTTTTCTCACAAGCACAGTGATGGGAAATGACTGAAAGCTCAAGTCTAGTTGTTTGCGCCATTTCTTTAAAGGACGCTGCAGTGATTGCGCACTGTAAATGCTGCCGTTGTTCACAAGCTCCCCTGAAGTGACAGGACAGGACTAGAACCAAAATAAAGGCACTTGGACATTATGAAAACAAAACTATGTGCAGAACAAGCGCAAGCCAGGACACGTGATCTGTTCTAAGAGGGGAAATTTATGCTTTCTCTGTCGTGTTTCTGTGAATATCTGAGGGAATCATGGAAGCCTGATGTGTAGTTGATGCGCCTTAATGAGTCGTTTGAGGAGAGGTGTCACTTGTGGAATTTAATCCACGAATGGATCAGGTTCAGGAGATCTTACTGATTTCTTCTGCCTCATTAAAAGTTATCTTGACACTTCAACAGTTATTCCCTTCAGTATACCTTGACTAATTGGCGGGAGAAAGAAAGACGGACTGTTTAAAATACAGCAATTGGCACAATAACTTCCTGAATCAAATCTTAAAACCAAACCAAAACAGAAAAACAGTCTAATCCATTAACCATTATTTATGAACGTTTCAGGACCAGTAAAAAGTGCTGTAAGATGTACGTCACAGTAGACTAGGGGTTTGAAATTTATCTTCAGGTTTTATGTTTTGTGGGGCTCAGGGAGCTAAGACATCGGCCTACTGACCGGAAGGTTGGGGGTTCAAATCCAAGCACCACCAAGCTGCCACTGTTGGGTCCTTGAGCAAGGCCCTTAACCTCAAAATGCTCAGGTGTAAAATTGAGATCGTCTCATTGCCTCGCGCAATGCCTCACTCCCTCCCACAGCTCATCGAGTTACCTTGTGAAAAGACTCCTGGGTAGGCTAGGCTAAGCTAGGCTGAGACACCTAAGCTAGGCAAAGTGGTTCAACACAGTGGTTCGACATACGATGTAATATTGGATCGTTTTCGCCAATTAATAAATGACCACGTGAATTTGTTTTGTCTCATTTATTTAACTGGGTTCTCTTTATCTACTTTGAGGACTTGTGTGAAAATGTCATGATGTTTCAGGGCATATTTAGGCAGAAATGTAGACAATTCTAAAGGCTTCACAAACTTTCAAGTACCACTGTACATGAAGTTTCTCTTCATTTTCTCCCAGGGTTCTCCTACATCCTAAAAAACATGCATGTAGGTGGGTTTGGTATGGTGTCTTAAATCATCCCTAAGTGTGTGGTGCCCATCCGAGGTGAATTCTCCTGTTTTGCATTCATTGTTCTTGGAATAAGACCCGGCTCCACGATGACCCTGACCAGGATAAAGTGCTTACTGGAGATGAAAGAGTTCTCCTAAAACCTAAGTGGAAATTTCTTTATCTGGTCCTGCTGGATCCAGGAGCTTGGTTAGGTATCAATTTTGCTGGCTTTTTACAGTCCACCTGGATGACCTCATCTGAATAACTGCCTGTCAAAACAAGACAAAATTTTCCTCGCTTGGTTTATCCATTATTTTCAGCACGAACGTTTTTTCCAAGAATTCCCTATGTGATATCACAACGTGCACCCCCCCCCGCCCCCCCCCCCCATCTGAGTCCCTGACGCTGAATTGCCCAATGTTATAACTGCTCAGCATGTCATTTGCTGACACACTTCCCATATGGATTCAGGAACCTGGTAATTGCTGTGCAATTAGACTCAAATTGAGACAAAAAAGTAGACACGGTGAAGGACGTAAATTAAATCCGAAAGGCAAACAGACAGATGGACGGGGACGGGAGCAGACTGTGCCGGAGTAGCCAGCGGCGTCTGACAAAGATAGTGAGTGAGATTTAAAAAAAAAAAAAAAAAAAAAAAGTACTGCATGGCCCGTTGGCACAACGAGACAGCCACCAGATGTCCAAACAGAGCCCGGTGTGAGCAGTGTGTATATGTGGTTGAGTGGCTCGGAGTGTTCAAAGCAAACCCAGTATATCAGCTGATTAGAGAAACACTGAAATACCACCAGATTGGTCTACCACCAAGTGTGTGGAGAAGCACAGGGACTTGCATCTATGTTGGGTATGACCTTTTTGCTAGTTTAATTGTAATTTAATTCTGTCAACACAAATGATTAACAATGAAGCACAATGGTGTGTCCATATTAGTCATTGGAAAAACTACGCATAGGTCTGAGCTAAACTCAGATTTGTTGTATTAGTGGTTAATTACTAGTATTAAAGGAACGACTAGAAAAAAAAATGGCGTGATATCCAGACTGCATCATAGTAATGAATAACTGGTGATTTTGCCTCTGACGTGACTTCGTTCTCTTAGTGTGCGACACATTTCCCAACCTGCTCTCAGATGTTTCAGTAGTAGTTTGAAGATTAATTCATGTACATTTGTTTCGTCTTCTGCTTTTGTTCTGGTTTCGGTCCTGTCTCTGATATTGCTGTCTTGTTGTCTTGACATTGGTTGATTACTCGAATGTGTTCACCTGTTCTATGTCCAGCTTTGACTATTTGGGTTATTTCTCCACTGTTGTTTTTGCTCCCCTTCGCAAAGTCTTATCATGCTTTTGGATCAAAAACTAAAGGCAATTTTAATATTTCACGGATAACCCGGAGAGCAAAAGACAAAGCATGGAGTGGAGACATCCATCTTCTCCAACAAAGAAGAAATTTCAAAAGTCAGTCCTCCCCAAAGAAAATCATCTTAACGTTCTTTTGGGACATGAAGGTTCCTGTTCTGGGACATTTCCAAGCACATGGAGAAACAGTGAACAGTGGAAATTCCTGTGCATTGCTGTGAAATGATATTAAACCTGCAATTTGCATCATACAGCAGCAGAGACTGTAGAGATAGTGCAACGGTTCGGGTTCCGACGTCTCCCACGTCCTCCTTACAGCCCGGATCTGGTGCTGAGCCGTTATCACATCTCCGGCCCACTGAAGGAGGCGCTGCGCGGTCACAGGTTCACCTCTGATGATGACGTAAAGGAAGCGGGGCTGACCTGGCTTCGGGAGGAGACAAAAAACTTCTTCTCTGCAGGAGGAATCCAGAAGCTAGAGGAACGGTACAAAAAAATGCATTGTCTTGCATGGGGACTATGTGGAAAAGTGACATATTCAGTTTCTCACAGTTACAGCTACCAAAGGCGTTAAATGGATTTTACCCTCATATCTACGTGAACACGTGCTTTATGCTGTGCAAAGTAGTGATCAAGCGTCATGACAATCTGTCACGGCAAAATAGATAATGCAACCCAAGCGCAAGCTGCGTCCTGAGTGTTGCAGCATGGGGTGCTGTAGTCAACTAAGGGAAGAGGCAAGATTCTCCATGTTACCTGTCATGGCAACTCAGCAGTTTGATGAGTCTCTTGCAGAGCTGGTTTGTTCATATAAACATACACGTGATGGCATTGGCTCTACACCCAAGAAAATGCGTATTCTGTTAGTTTTGCAAAATAAGAAAATACAGAAAGAGAAAATGGAAACAGCTTAGATGGAAGAATGTCCGTAGCGGGGTTGCTGCGAATGGCCATGGCGATACTGGTATTGTGGAAATCCTTGGATGACTCTTGGATTTTATAAGACACTGTACGACTGACTCCAGGTTTCATGAAAAAGCAACATTTTTTTAGCAGTCTTGGATGAGCATTGTCGCAAAATGAGTCGGAATGCGCATAGGCTTATGATGAGCTAAGAGGCAAAACGTGGTTTCGGTCGAAATGAGATTTTCTCAAATAGGAGTCCATAAAGCCGTCATTTATTGATTCCCATGATAAAACAGCAAGAGAACATCCCAAACTACTTTTATTTTAAAGTTTTGTTCATTATGTTCATTCGTATGTCTTCATTAGTTTGTCCTTTGGCGTAATATTCCATAATAAATCCGTGTTTTTCACCGCGCTTGTGGCGAGACGGGGAATCCCCCTACCCATGTTTGGTGTCCTTGTGAAGCGTAGTTCCTCAACTTCCTGATAATACACATGGAATTCCCGATGACGCTTTTATGAACCAATGGAAAGTGACTTTCCAAACCCCATTAGATGTGAACAAAAGAGGCTAGTCGCTAGGCGGTCATTTTTTGTCCGATTTCAACAAACCATGCCTCATTTTGAAGGTCTTTAGATGAACAATGTGGAAATAACAATAACTCACTTTTGAAAAATTCCACATTCCGACTCATTTTGCCAGCACGGGTCACGTATTGTATTCATGTAGATATGTAGGGTGTGGTTCAGCCCTTAGGTTCCAGCCTTCATTGTTCTTTGCAGGTTCTTCACAGGGTGTGTAGTACTTCCTGGCTCGGACCCTTGCCTGTTTTAGGTTTTGACTGTGGGTTAGCCTCATGTTCCACTATCTATCTGTGCTTCATGCCTTCCATGTTTTCATGTTACAACCAAATCGGTAAATCAGACGCTTTCCTTCCTTTTAACAATGTGCATTGTCACTAAGCGGCTTTACAGAAATCCCTATGTAGATTTAGATCTCCAGGGAACAAGGCAGAGGTGACAGTGGAAAGAAAAAAACTTCCTAAGAAGAAATGAGGAAGAAACCTTGAGAGGAATGAGACTCGAACAGGAACCCACCCTTCTAGGTGCCATCGATAGCATGATTATAAATCATTATTCTTCTCCAACTATGGGTTGGAAAATCAAACAGTATTAAGTGGAATGGATGGAAGTTCAGCAGAAATACTGTAAGAGTTGTTTTTCTTCCGACATGTTTTTTTTTTTCTCTGAGAGACTCAATTCACATAAGCTTCGCTGAGATTGTGTATTTGGATGCGTGCGGTTTCAAAAAAATGAGGGATTAGAAAGAAAAAGCTATTCCAGCCATTCTATAAATCAATAGCTTGTCATTTAGACCGGGTTCAAAGTTTCCTCCAGGGGAATAACACCTATTGCTTTGAGTACATCGGAGTTTTGTGCAGAGTGACGGCTTACTCTTTAATCAAACACCACTTTACATCAAAGGCTCCACTTTTCCCAGCTTTACTACATTTCAAAAAGCGATACTTCAAAGATTGTTAAAGGCAGCCCTCCCCACATCCAGACATGAAATTGCATGCCTCCATTCATCACAAAGAGAACCCCGTGGCACGGAAAAGGAGCACAATAATATATTCACTCTTGCTAGAAGAGGCAGTGTTCTGCTTTCCCGCTGTTCCATCCAGATGTTGCTTTTGTATTTCGTTCTGATAAGCTGCAAAGCATGTTGGCTTTTTTTGCTACATCATCCATAAAAGGCTTTTTTTTTTTTATACGATAAGTTGGATTTGTCTGAATTTGCTGGACCACTTTGACCCATTTGCTGGACCACTTTGACCCATTCTTCCTCTATTCATCTTCATAATCAGTTGTTCCACAGGTTGGAATGTGAGATGAGAAAAAACGACTCTACACCCCATATAATTCTGAGAGGTTTTGCACAATGTAACAAGCAATGAAATAAAAGCAAGGTCTGAAATTTGTTCTGGTTTTCGCTCGTGAGTGAAGAATGAAACACTTGGGGGCATGCTGCTGCAGAAAGCAGGCAAACAAGCAAACAAATAAATGAATAAATAAATAAAAGTCAGTGTGATGTGATGAAATGGAGTTACTGTTACCGTGCCGAAGTTGATTACAGCATGTCGCTAAGTGTTCCATTTGGCTTTTACAACAGCTTGACATCATTGGCCAACGATCCTATTGTTTCATTAATTAAACATCAGCATATCATAATTTTGTTCATTGATAGTTACGTTTAATGATGTAGCATGTCCATGAAACGAGTTACTTCCTGTTACCTCTTCCATTATAGGAGCTGTAAAACAACCTTTTCTTTTCTTTCTTTTGAAGTTAATAAATCAAAACATGCAGCTTGTCATGTTATAGAGCAGAGGTCACTAACAGGCGGCCCGCGGTCCAGATGCAGACCGCGAAGCCGCCCCATACGGACCCGGACCTACAGCCAAAACAGAAGGTTATACTAGGCTACTTAAATATATATCACACTAATTAGTTCGATATTATGATCTTCCGGACCTTTGCTTCAAGAAATTTTCTCTAACTGGACCTCTTTAAATTTTAGTTGAATACCACTGTTATAGAGGAACTGCAAAGCCCTCTGGGTCATATCACTTCCCATGTCATTGAGCCAAAAGTGCTTTAAAGATGCTAAAACTGCTATAAAGGTGCTCCCCGAGTTACGATGGCCCGACTTACGATTTTTCAAAGTTATGACGACGATTGTGATACGCTGAAAATTGTAAAATATTTAGAACATATTTAAGATTCACAGGCAGGCATCGCTGCCAGGCCAGCGTAACAGTGTATGATGTACGATACGTTTGGACGATTCGATACGTCACTCTCTCCCGCATCTCACTGAGTTAACTAGTGTAGCGATGTACTGTACAGGGCATTACCGCGTTTTTTTGTGTTTCAAGAGGTAATTTTAAGTCAAAAGTATGTCTTCTAAACGCCCCAGCATCTCCCCTAGAGGAAAAGACTCCTGGGGAGGTTCGGCTAAGCTAGGCTAAGCAGGGGTTCAAGATCCGATATTTTCCACTTATGATGGGGATATCGGAACGTATGTCCATCGTAACCTGAGGACGACCTGTAATTTTGACTGTTACAAAGTGCTGACTGTCCATGAATGCTAAAGAAATGACTCCGCACAGAAATCTTTTAATTGTAAGTTAAATATTGCTTTATAATATTCATACTCTGGATACAATATATATATATCCACGAAGTAGCGACCATGTAATAATGTTGGTTTTTTTAAAATATATTTTAAGCCTTTATAAACCCTCTCATGCTCTTATAACCATAACCTGCACAGTTATACAGCATAAACCCTTTATATTCTCTTAGATATTACAAATAAATACGCAAATCAGTTTTAAAAGCATTTATTTTTTCCTGGTAAAGAACATGGTGATAGGCAGTTGCTGGCGCTGTCTTTTCATTTTAGTCAGGAGGTTTTTATACACTTCCATGGTACCATCAAGAGCATTTCTGAACTGCAAAGAGTGAATCATTTGTGGGTCCCATTCTTCAACCGATGACTGAAGCTCTTT
>JAQMCW010000008.1:3238540-3251092 GCA_030068335.1 Chrysichthys cranchii | reverse complement strand
TACACAATAATCCTCCTCCTCTCCCCCTCTCTCCTCCTCTCTGGTCTCCCTCACACCAGCCGCGAGTCTTTTTAAAGCTAAAGTGCAGCTTATTTTATTTTATGGATTTTTACTTTAAATTTTGTATTCATCATTTTTATATAAATATTTGTGCGTTGCGGGAAATTCGCTTCGATATCCGAGTGCTTTGGATTACCAGCACGTCTCCGGAACGAATTATGCTCACAATCCAAGGTGCCACTGTATATACATTCACAGTGAAGTAAGATATTAAAACAAAGAACCATCTCATATATTTTCCTTCAACTTGCAGATATGGTTTATCCTCAAATATATGGGGGAGAATCAAAAAGTAAAGGCAACATTCCTTTTTATTGCTTTGCGAATTTTATTGCTTTTCTTTCCTCCCATGAAGGACGGCGCATTTGCCGGATCGTTCATCTTGCTTCTGTATTCCTGCAGAGAAGACGTTTTATCGGCTGCCCCCGCCAGCAGTCAGCGCCTCCTTCAGTGGACCGAAGATGTGATAATGGCTCGGCCCCAGATCCGGGCTGTAAGGAGGACGTGGGAGACGTCGGAACCCGAACCGGTGCACTGTCTCTACTGTCCCTGCTGCTGTATGAGGACGTGCATTGTCATGGTGCAGTAAGACTGTTTTGGACAGCGTTCCTCTTCTTTTGGTGCGAATTGCAGGTTGAAGATCATTTCTCACCAATGCACAGGACTTTACACTGTTCACTGTTTCTCCATGCGCTTGGAAATGTCCCAGAACAGGAACCTTTATGTCCCAAAAGAACGTGAAGATGATTTTCTTGGGGGAGGACTGACTTTTGAATTTCTTCTTCTCTGGAGAAGATGGCGAGAAGTCTCCACTCCATGCTTTGTCTTTTGCTCTTTGGATTACATTTTTTTTTTTTTTTATAAATAACATTACCCCTATTTGATCTTATTACCCTTGTCCGTGCCCGTATCTAATTAAAAAATTGCCTTGACTTTGTGAATCGCCACCCTGTATTTTGGTGGGGGTTTTTTTTGTTTTGCTGTGTTTTTTTTTTTTACATAGAAATAACTCCAGTTTAATCTATTTTATTAATAACATGATTTTCACTGTTGTAAAAGAAAACACATGCTGTTCATTCGTTCTTTCATGTGCTTACGTATATTTGAAAGACTCCGTCCCTTGTATAAGCTTTTAATAATCCTCAGGTGTCATCAAGTTTTAGTCCATTTTTCCATAATTGTATGCAAATGTCTGCCTTTAAGCAGTAAATCAGTGTGGAGGAAAGAGTTGAGTTTACGCTTAATCTTCAGAACGTTCTGGTATATTCCTGCTTTGCTTCTCCGGCAGTTTTGCCTTATGACGTTTTACTGAACCACAGAACTCGTTTCTCCATAGAGGCTTTTAAAATTGCTTACACATTGTAAACTGATGGCATTTTGGGGACTCCGTGGGCACCACGCGAAACATCCTTAGCCTTTAGGGCGTCTAATGGGCTTTGACTTATTCGCCAACTGGGTCTTTTTCAGCACTTTATCAATCTATTTATCTGCGTAACACAATCGCACCAATGTGTAGGTGTAGAGCCATGAAAAGGTTAGATCTCCTTTTAGAGATCTTGAGGTGCTTAGAGAATAGTCATGTTTTTATTTCAGGAGCTTGTGGGTTGTGCTGAACAATTCCTCCTGTGACTCGGGGAGGCCAGAGGCCAGAAATTCAAACTAAAGCTGCACAATCAGGTGCTTTGTAACTTTTAAAAGAAAGAAATACATGGCACACACACACACACACACACACAGAACTGGACCGTCTTTTTTGCATACAAAAAAAGAGATGTTGCTTTTTGAAAAGTTTTCTAATTTTAAGTTCACACGAACATCCTGCCATGGCGCAGGTTGTATTTGAGCGCATTGTTCTCGTTCCGCTTAAAGTAAACCCATTTCCACATCGCACCTGACCTTTCTATATAGACTTCATGCAATGTGATGTGAGATTACCTTTCCTTTCACGAAGCCTGTCGAATATAACGCACATCGGAATTGGAAATCAATCCAGTGATTATAATTTCAGACTAGAACTTGAACTAACTTAACCTTTGCTTCTTGATTTTGAATGAAATGGTTGAACTTTCTTTGTCTGTACCATTTGTGCATCAGACATTTATGCACCTGGATGGGAAAACTGCATGATTGAGTGTCTTTAGTTCCTAAACCGGAGTGTACTCTGAATATCCAATCTCACCAACATGCCTCACTTTATAATTATTATTCCCTCTAGGCCTTCCTTAAATGTTAAGCCGTTAAGTCCTTCAGTGTTTTTCAAGTCTTAATCATGCGATAACTTTCATAAGCAAACACCTCAAGGATAAATTTGGGGGGGAAACCCCTCCAAGAAACGCCTGGCTTCTGCTTGTTTAAGGAGTCCTGAAGAAAATTATTGATTTTGTTATCACTGACATTGCAGGCTCATTAAATAAAGGCAGATGAATTTCGGTTGGCATGAGCTTGAAGCATGAAACTTTCTCTGCGGGGACACCGTAAACCTTCTTTCACTGATTCAACAAACAAACAAAATCATCAGAACCGTGGGAAATTATTGGACCAGACCGAAGAACAGCCATTGCTCTTAACTGACTGCGGTGTTTAAATTTCCATTCAACTTTCTAAGCGATGTCACAGAAAAGTCAATGCCAGTCTGACAACAGGGACTAACTGCAAGAGGGGATTAGAACGTTATTGTTGAACATGACTATGTGTTTCGCTGTCTATAAGAAAGACAGTCTCCGGTCTTGTTTGTACCACAGTGCTGTTGAAATCTCAAATCCGTCTGTCTGGTCAAACCTGTTGATGGATTTTAGCAGACATTAGTTCGGATGCAGTATAAAATATTAATGCACTTGGTCTGTCCTAGCAGCTAATTCACAGGAACTTCTATAGCAAACACTTGGTTCAGTGACTAATACTCACTCATTCACTCATCTTCTGCCGCTTAATCCTGTTCAGGGTCGCGGGGGGGAAGCTGGAGCCAATCCCAGCTGACTTCGGGTGAGAGGCGGGGTTACACCCTGGGCAGGTCGCCAATCCAGCGCAGGGCGACACACAGAGACAGACAACCGTTCACACTCACATTCACACCTACGGCCAATTTAGAGTCGCCGATCAGCCTAATCCCCTCTGTGCATGTCTTTGGAGTGTGGGAGGAAACCGGAGTACCTGGAGGAAACCCACTTGCACTTGTGGTTTTGGTTTGGTGGCTTTTGATGAGTTTTGGCAATCTTGTTATTCACGCAAATCTACTGTGTTTGGAAACAGTTTGATGGGTTCAGTCTGAAAGCAGCCATCAGGTCTTGTTTTCACTCTTAAGAGCCCAGTACAGACTGCAAATCAAAGGTTTCCCATCCATTGCTCTCCAGAGGCTGCAATTACTGCATCAGGTTAAACTGTCGAAATCCTTTCTTCTTCCTTTGTAGGCTTACATTTACAGCATCCATTTGGCAAAGATCCTTATTCAGAGTGACTTCCAGAAGTGCTTTGTTGTCCAAACCATATCTTCACACTAGGACAAATAAGCCAAGGTCCGTGAATAAAGCCAAGACCCTTTTAGAGTGCAATTAGCAGAAGCTGGGACAGCAACTTAACCAGTACAAGATCAAGGAGCGAAGAGGATTTTAGTCTTTGTGACTTAGTGGTTCAGACAGCCAGATGAAGCTCACAGAAAAGTAGTCATGAATGTCTTCCTTTGAAAGACAGCAAATTTGAAATGTGCTCGTTTAGTGGATAAAGGTGTACAGTTTCCCAGTTTGAACGTTTGTTGTGTTATCTATGTTCTGTTGTGAATAAAATCTTGGCTCATGTGATTTAAAAGTCTTTTAGCTTTCATTTTATACAACTTTAAAGAATGTCCCAACGTTTCTGGAATTCGGGTTGTACTTATAGACCCAACTGCAGCTAAGGAGTGGCCAGAGGTGACCAGTACCACCCGAGTGTGACGTATACCCACCCCGCTGACCTCTCCGCTGGCCAGCCCAGTAATCTCAATAGGACACTGAGACAGATTAATAACAGAATGTCCACTACATCATCTCTGGAAAGTCTGAAAGTTCATGTTTGTCATTGTCCAATGCGATGAGTATTATTTCCTGCAAGAAATAAGCAAGTTTAGTTTGCTAATATGTACGCAAATTATTCCCTAGGCCTACTGATCACAACAAACTAACACATGAACAACAATTTGTCAAACTTTTTTATATGGTAATGATTTTTATTATTTGAAAGCACAATATTGAATTGCTTCTGTTCATTGTTAGCATCTGTTAGCTAACCATTTTGAATCCATAATGCTAGCATACCTCATAAGAACTAGCCTAATGTTTCGTTCACTCTGGCCTATGTTCTTTTTTTTTTGGTAGCTTGCTTAGGTGTGTGACTTTTCCGCCCTGATGGGAATCCTAAGGCCGTAGACCGATAAAGAGAGAGACATTTTCTTTTTTCCCCTCTGGATGCGGACTAGTATTTTGCACCATCTTAGGTCACTGGGTCTTTCTTGGACAGCTCACTGTATAAAGCCTGGCTACCTTTGTGATAAGAGCATATTTGTCTTATTAGTTTCACAAAATAATTCCTACTTTGTTTTCTTTATATGCTCGGCCTGGGAAGATCAAATTGAATGCAAAAGAACCCGAATAGTCCGTACTGAATACTAACCTACGTCTTTAAAGGAATAAACATGACTGTAAATAAAAACAAGCATAAAAATTTCATTGTGACTTTTGTATGAGTTCAGGGAGTAACCTGTGACAAGCACATGGATGTGAGAGAATATTGTTGCCTCTTTAATATGAGGTCTTTATAAACCATGAAGGAGTTTATGAAACATTTACTAATATTGATCAAACTATAATGAATTCTGAAGGCATATACAGAAAGGAACGCATGTTTATGCAGACATCTGTGACCTAATGCATAAAGTTTTTCTCCAGGGGATCTCCAAGTTTTTTAAGGCAGGGATATTTGATTTAAAAATATATATTAAGTAGGTCCTCAGGGAGGGACTTCTGAGATAAATTCCGACCAAAATCTGATGAACAAAGTAATTCACCAAAGCTTTAATATTCTCACTGATGTGATGTGCAAATACTCTAAGGAGCAGCAGGAGGATCTAAGAAAAGAACACGACTGCTCTTGCACTGGTGCGCTGGACCGAGCGTGAATCGTTAATGATTACGCAGTTTTGTTTTTTTTTGCTAACATGGTGGTTTTCAAATCATGACCCCATGCTGAACACATTTTCTGCTTCCCTGCACTACCACACCTAACTCGTGTCCTAAAGGACTGGGTAATGAGCTGATGGGGGGAATCTCAGATGAGTTCAGGTAGGATGAATGCAGGGAGCTGTAATACACAGGGACAGGAGTGAAGTCGAGAAACACTGGGCTTACGCAACTGGCCGCAATGCTGAGGTTCGGTACTGATGGCTTGCTCTTGATCTGAGTTTACTGGAGCAACACAGAAGCCATGTCTTTTCTTGGACTTACGCCAAAGGCCTGATATAATAGGCAGGATTATTTCGTGTTTTCCCTGGTTTGGGTTATAGCCATTCAAATTTGATACTACGTACTAAGAAGTATGTTTCATTTTTTTGAACTTTAAAAGGGAAGCATTTCCAGTCGTGCAAGTTATCTTATGACTTCATTTGTGGAATGAACTTCCACCATGTTGCCTTTGTTCATGCACATCAGAGAATCACTTACAAGTAAACGTTTTTTTTTACAATGGTATTTTAAGACCACCATTTAAAAAAACAAATAAAAATACAAGATTTTTCGGAAAACAAAAGCTAATAGTTCGACTAAAAAAAGCCTTAATACTGTATATTGCTAAAAAGTTTCCTCGTTCCTATATTCCCCAAAAATGTTGCCGTGAAGTTTGAAGCACACACTTGAATAGCATGTCTTTGTATGCTGTAGCTTTACAATTTCCCTTCAACGGAACTAAGAGGCCCAAACCTGTTCCAGCATGACAAAATCCTGTGCAAAAAGACATGGTTTGCCAAGGTTGGTGTAGAAGAACTCGAGTGTCCCACACAGAGTTCTGACCTCAACCCCACTGAACACCTTTGGGATGAACTGGACCACCGACTGTACCTCAGGCCTCCTCACCCAACATAAGTGCCTGACCTCATTAATGCTCTTGTGGTTGAATAAGCACAAATTCCCACAGCGACACTCCAAAATCTAGTGGGGAAACCTTCCCAGAAGGGCCTAGAAGCCTCTCTTTATCCTCCTTGTGCTCAGCACAGCCTTTGACACCATATCCCGTCAGGTCCTCAAAGATCATCAGTCTGTGGTATGGTGTATCACTGGTTTGCCTCCAACTTGCAGACAAGATATACACATTTGTTTCAGAATTACTGACCAGACCAGAATTACTGGTCAGAAAGCTCCAGTTCATCACGGAGTTCCACAGGGTTCAGTGTTGGGGCTGCTCCTGTTCAGTTCCCTTCTCCCTCTTGACTACATCGTCCAGCAACATGGTCCTAATTTTCACTGTTATGCCAATGAGACACAGCTTTATGTTTCCACTAAGCCCACCTCTACGCTCCCCTCCACTACAATCCCTGCTTGTGTCCATGATATACAGATATGGCTGACAAACAAGTATTTTAAACATAAGAGTCATAAAACTGAGCTACTCCTTATTGGTTCTAAAACTACACTTTCATAAATGGCGGCAAAATGTTGCGAGTGGGGGGTGGCAGGCAAAGTGTGTCTTGTGGTGCCCCTCCACTGGTTGGTGCCCCTGGGCACCAGGCCACTGGCCCATATGGTTAATCCAGCCCTGGCAGCCACCATACTCATCTCCACTCAGGTTAAGAATTTTGATGTTATCTTGAACAGTACCCTCGTTTCCTCCAGTCATATAAACAATACGATCTTGCCAGGCATCTCGAGCAAACTTCTTCACCGAATTTCAACTCATCCAGAACTCTGCAGCATGGATTATTCCACGTTAAAAGTCCAATGAACATGTCACACCCCTGCTGATTCAACAACACTGGCTCCCTGCGTCACAGCGGATTAACTTTATAATCTTATTAACATTTAAAGCTCTTCATAATCTTTCCCCTGCCTATCTCACAGACTTCCTTTAGACTTACTCTCCTTCCCGCTCCCTGTGGTCTTCATAAACTCGTCTACTGGCACTACCAGCCATCAATCTCAGCACAATGGGTGACCTCAATGGTACAATGAAATGCAGCAAGAAATGAAATGTATAATAACGTACATATCGTTAGCCTCATAGCATAATTGCCTAAGTCGTATTTCAATGATCAATGACTTAGGCAATTATGCTATGAGGCTAACGCTACGTTAGGACCTGTGGCGGAGGGTAATGGTTAAGCCATCGGCCTATGGCCTGTAGGATCGAGAGTTCAAATCCCACGAGTGTTGAGCCCTTAACTTGTAACCCTCCTCTGCTCAGTCGTTTAATGAGATATATGTACTGTAAGGACATCTGCCAAATGGCATACTGTAAATATAGTTGTATAATTTCACAAAATCTTCATTTTCTCTCATTTCAGCACATTGCTCTGATACTTTTTTCTTGGTAATATGACATTATTCTCCAAATATTTTATATATTGCAATTTTTCCCCTTGTAATATGACTTTTCTCGAAATATTGCGAAATATTTTTCCATGTCATAACAGATCATGTGAATTTGTCCCCCTTAAAATATTATGACTTTTCTCATGATATATTATCACATTATTCTGGCAGGCTTGCATTTTTATTTTTTAAAGAGCAGTTTTTAAAACATACCATCATGGATTTTCTCCAGGCGCAAGTACGAATTGAGTTCAAACATGAGCTCGCGGGCACCCATGACTGGGTGATGTCACTGACGGACAGCGGAAGGAGTAATATCGTCCCTCAGACCCAAATAACATGACTAACTTTGCTCGCATAGACTGCTGGCCAAGGGATTGTGGTCCGAACTCAATCTCTTCTCTATATATACTGCACATACACAGTGTCTCACAAAAGTGAGTACACCCCTCACATTGTTGTAAGTATTTTATGATACTTTTTCATGGGACCACACTGAAGATATGACACTTTGATACAGTGCGATGTCATCAGTGTACAGCTTGTATAAGAGTGTAAATTTGCTGCCCCCTCAAAATAACTAAACACACAGCCATTAATGTCTAAACTGCGGGCAACAAAAGTGAGTACACCCCTAAGTGAAAACGTCCAACTTGTTCCCAAAGTGTCAATATTTTGTGTGGCCACCATTATCTTCCAGCACTGCCTTAACTCTCGTGGGCATGGAGTTCACTGGAGCTTCACAGGTCGCCCCTGGAATCCTCTTCCACTCCTCCATGAGGATATCACGGGGCTGGTGGATGTTCGAGACCTTGCGCTCCTCCACCTTCCATTTGAGGATGCCCCACAGATGCTCAATAGGGTTTAGGTCTGGAGACATGCTTGGCCAGTCCAGCACCTTTACCCTCAGTTTCTTTAGCAAGGCAGTGGTCATCTTGGAGGTGTGTTTGGGGTCGTTATCATGTTGGAATACTGCCCTACGGACCAGTTTCCAAAAGGGAGGGGATCATGCTCTGCTTCAGCATGTCACAGGACATGTTGGCATTCATGGTTCCCTCAATGAACTGGAGCTCCCCAGTGCCATCAGCACTCATGCAGCCCCAAACCATGACACTCCCACCACCATGCTTCACTGTAGACAGGACACACTTGTCTTTGTACTCCTCACCTGGCTGAGCAGTACAAAGACATATATATATATACAGTATATATATACACGTAGTCCTCAAGAGGAGATGCGCTCCGCCACACCCACTGTAAGTCGAAAATATTGTATGTTGAACCACTCAGCCTAGCTTAGGTATCTCAGCCTAGCTCCGAAGGTCCGAACGTCCACGTACATCATACGCTGTTACACTGGCCTGCCAGCGATGCCTGCCCGCTAATTTTAAATATCTTCTAAATATTTTACAATTTTTAATGCATCGCAATCATCATCGTCACTTTGAAAAATCATAAGTCAGGCCATCGTAAGGGGTGTATAAACACACATATATACACATTTAAATTATTATTATTATTATTTTAAGTAAGCATCTTATTGTAACACTTGTGCCATGGCCCTGAAGCCAGTTGCCCGTCTCTGCATGTATTGAGTGTTAAATATTGAATTACTTCATGGTGAGCAAGACTGAGGCATCGAACTTTAACAGATAAAACCCCCAAGGCCTCAGCGTCCTCAATTAGTGCTGCTGCTTGTTAATGGAGCCCACTCGTTTTGAAAATGCCACTAATTTCCCCAGGCCTCGTTATGCTTAGAACAGTCAGAGCCCAGTAATCACCACAGGCACTGTTCAATTAGACATCGGCCTCTCGGCGGTCGGACCACACAGGCCAGAGAAATACGCTCTGCCTCCAGGCCTCTACACGGTAATTCAACTGCTCAGTTGTTCTCAAAGTGCGTTTTACTTTAGCGTCCGACCGGAATGAACTTACAGCAGTTAAGATAATGTGTTTGCGTCTGAGAGTTAGAATTAAACCCTTTAGATCAGACTCATAGATCAGAGTGTTTTCAAGGCAGACAGGGAAATCGAGTGATTGGAACAAAGCTACAAAAAAAAAAGTTCTTGTTTTTCAAAACAGGCAGGCGTAAATGGTGCTGAAGTCGATGCAGTTGGAAACCATCTTTTTCAGGTACAGTGATCCCTGGACCTACGAGCGTAATTGGTTTGAACACACAGCTCGCGGGTGAAATTTCTCGTGGGTACAAACAATTTTTCCCATAAGGAATAACGGGAAAGGGATTAATTGGTTTTCCGGCCCCAATATCCCACCATACAAAACATTTATAGGTGCAATAATTGAGCTCTTAATGACAATGTAAGTAGTATTGATTGAGAAGATCATATTTTTCAGCATATTAGACACACTTTCATCTTTAAATGCATAAAAAACCTGCGCTATGGCTGTACACAAAAGAGTCCCGTAGGCTAGGCTGCTCGCCGTAGGCTAAGTGTAGTTTTACATTTAGGAAGCATTTTATACAAAAAAAAAACCATTCATACATTTCCAAGAGTGAATGTAAATATACGTATCATAGCGCCGCTCTGGTGGCATGTCGCGGCATCACAAAACAGCTGGTAGTATGAGCCAGCTGAAGCAATCGAAAGAAATCGAAAGCACAAAAATAGTTCACGTGGTCTCAAAGAGATGCTAACAACACAAGATGCTGTTAGGGACTGACCGCCGCTGAGCCGCGTGTTTCCCTTGTTCCGCATTGTTTATGCATATAGAGATAACGAGGCAGGCGGCTCGCGGTACCACTCGTGGGTACAGTGAGATTTTATTAAATAAAAATGCTCGTGACAGATGCTCGTGGGTACAGGGAACGCTGTATTATATCCTTTTGGGTCTTTTTTTTTTTTTTTTTGTAAAAGCTAAATTCACACATGCACACACTGGTTGTCTGAAAAGTCAGGAACATGTAAGAATAAAACGTACAACATATGCACATTTGCTCAGCCCCTGTATCATGTTTTTTGCACAAATGCAAATGTAAATGCAAATGTGTTTGAAAGTGCAGTTTACTTTTGTGATGACTTTGCTCTCAGTGTTGCTGCCTCCTGAATTAGCATTAGTATTATGAGATCTCAGCCAGTGCAAAACTGTTAATGAGCTTCTAGTGATGTGTAACTTTTAAAATCATCCAAAGTGTGTGCGCTCCAAAAACAAGATAGTTTACAATGGTTGCGTATGTGATTGGAGGAAGTGCATCAGGGGGGCTGGAATCCTGTCTTTAGGTGCCATGACATATGAGCCACTAGTCATACTAAGTTTGTCCAAATACTGTTGCTCCTGCTTGTTTCTTTCTCTCCTGCCTCCTCCATGAGATTTGACCAGCTTTTTGTCAAACAAAACAAAAGGTAAGCGGGTGACCCCTATAGCAGGAGAGCAGTGTTACTTCTCCTGAGTACAGACTGGATGTTCTAGTGACTCACTATCACCTCTTGAGGTAGAAAGCGGTATTACGAGATAGACATTCGACCCCGTTTCAGGGCTAGCTTGTGAGCAGGCTAACTTCACTAGATATCTCTGAGACAGTACATAGAGGTCTTTGACACGACATCGAAATTGTGATTTCTTCAAATTCTGTCGATGGGTTTACTTAATTTGTTAATGCTTTAAACTAAAATTCTTACATATCGCACCTTTAAGTGAGAAAGTGGAGTCGAGATGAGGGCCCTGGGCGAGACTTTACTAATGTTAGATTCAGGGGAAGGGGGCGGAGCTTCCAAGGAGATAATTATTGAAGTTATGGAGCGTGTATCTTTTAAATGTTTTTATTAATCCTGCATCATGGATATCAGACCACTTTTTACGCTACAGTAGTTTATAGTTATGTACTCTCTCTCTCTCTCTCTCAATCTCTCTCTCTCTCTCTCGTGCTCGCTCTCTAGTCTCAGTATGGCTATATTTCTTTGGCTTTGCTTTTGATAAGGTTGCGAGGTTAGACAACAGATCCAGATGGTTAAGAGCCTCAGATGGTGGTTGCCAAAAAAAATCTCTCTTTTTGCATTCCACTGATAAAGATTAAAGAGCAACTCTGCATCTGTTCTGTCACAGGCTTGACTATCAGTCTGCATGACGGGAAGTTTTCCCAAAAAAACTTTTCCTTGCATATTTTTCTTCCCCGCTGTCATTTCCATCTGAAGAGATAAAAAAAATTGTGAATTTGATCCAACGGGACGCATGAAACAATAATGAGATTTCGAGTTAGACTGGAATATAACATTTGAGCTAGGATTGTATTTATTACCTGGAATTTGGGGGCGGAATGCTGGTACGGCATTATAAATAGCGTTGCCTCCTCAGAGCTCCAGGCTCCCTGATTCGATCCCGTGCTTGGATTACTGTCTGTGTGGAGTTTCTCATGTTCCCCCCGTGTTTATGGGGGTTCTCGGGTTTCCTCCCACCTCCCAAAAACATGCTGTTAGGTAGATTAGCTGCTCAAATTGCTCATCGTTATTAAAGTGTTTGTGCATGGTGCTCTGTGAGGAACGGCGTCCCATCCAGGGGTAGTATTCCCACACCTGCGCCTCCATGACCACATTTAAACACTTTTACTGATGATGAACGGATTTGAACGTAGCTTGAGGTCATGGCCACGTTTCAGTTTGTTACCCATGAAGCACAGTAAACAAGAAAAGAACAAAAACATTTGATTTTAATCACATTAAAGACACGGATAAAGCATACCATTTAACAAAACACAATCTCGCAGTGACCATATGGAGAAATCAGAAACGAAAAGCGCAATGTAAATAGGGCCATTTTTACAAATCGGATCATTTCATATCAGTGACGTGAGGTCAGGAGAGGCAGGGGAGGCGGAGCCTCACCTGTCATCATGGAAAAAAGAAAATGTATAATAAATAAATAAATGAAATTGTTATATTTATCAAATGGTTTGAACTATAAACTAATTTTCCATTTAAATCCGGTTAAG
>JAQMCW010000008.1:3197149-3209166 GCA_030068335.1 Chrysichthys cranchii | reverse complement strand
TTATTATTGTTTCGCGGCCCGGTACCAAAAGACCCACGGACCAGTACCGGTCCGCGGCCCGGTGGTTGGGGACCCCTGCTCTAACACACACACACACACACACACACACACACACTACAGAACAGAATCACAGTTGAACAAAGACAACACCTGTCCCTGTTTCTCTCTAACAGGTGGTGAGAAACCAAAAGGAAATGCCAAAGCCATGCAGGACAGCGTGTAATTCTCAATTACATTTCTATTCCACATTGGACACATGCTTTTATCATTTTAGGCAAAATCCAACATTATCGTTCAGTAATTTGCTAGCTCAGAAGAGGATTAAAAATCTTGCTCAATTATCCAAAAGTGACTGACTGGTAATCTGGTCTTTAGTGACCTTTAACCATTCAAGCACCAGTGCTTATGAACACTGACACTAATTCATGAGCAATGGGGGAGCGGTGCGAAGAAAAACCCTGAGATCGCTGTTGTTAATTGTGTGGGTTAGCAGATTAGCAAGTTACCAGTGGATGGCGTTTTTGATTCTTTTACTCACATGTCCTCTACTTCTGGTCTACCTACAGTACGTCTCACATGATCCGGTATCTTCAGGTTCGTAGCTTTGTCTCTAAGACCTTTAAGAGCTTTCCTATTTTTCCTCCAAAACAGCCATGGGAGGATTTGCTCTCCCTTAATCATATATGAAAAAGGTACAATTTCAAATTCCTATAAATGCATATTATCCTTAAGTGCCCAGGCATTCGCCAAAATCAAGACTGTGTGGGAAAAGGAATCGGGAATGCAATTAAATGATGAAATCTGGGACTTAGCTATTGAAAACATAAGATCCACCACTTCTTGTGCACGTCTTGGACTAATCCGGTTCTACATAGAGTTCACTTTTGTAAATCCAGACTTTCTGTAATGTATCCTGATGTGCTGATTGAATGCGATAGATGCCATGGCTCTCCTTGATATTTGAGTCATATGGGGTTTTTTTGTTTACTGCCCAAACCTACATGGATTCTGGTTCAGTTTCTTTGACATCATGTGGAAGGTTCTTGGGCTAGTCATACACCCTTGTCCATTGACTGGCCTATTTGGTGGTCTTTCATCTTTAATAGCCAGACGTGTAATATTATTACACTGGAAATCTGCTAGCAGCCCCTCCATCTCTCAAAGGCTTAGACATGCTATGTTTTTTTTTTTTTTTTTTTTTTTTTTTTTTTTTTTTACAAAATTGGAAATAATCAAGTATTCATTTAAAGGGTCAACGGCAAAGTTTCTCCAAAAATGGCAGCCATTTATTTCTCATTTTAAAGAATTACAGGTGTTGCCTGGATGAACGTACCTTTACTGTTTTCTTTTATACTTCTCTTATGGTATATTGCGCATCGGTTGAACTGAGCCGGGGGGGGTTGTTAGTGTCGTGTATGTTTGTTCGTTTGTTTGTTTTTTCATAAAATCTCCATACACCTTTAATAACAGGTTAGCTATGACATGAAAAGATGGCGCCATGGTGTTTCCATTTTTGCCTCAAACAGTGTGCTGGGAAAATTGCCAAAACCTCAAACTGTGAAATAATGTCATAAATAAATAAATAACTAGATAAATCGAGCACCATGTCGCGCACTTACTTAGAAAATGAATCATCACTATTGCAAACGAAGGGTCAGGAAGACAACCCAGCATTACTGGATGAAAGGTACAGTTTGTGTAGAAGCTCTGGAGTCAGCGTTTCTCAAGCCTTATGTTCTGTTTTGACCAAAATGCACAATTTCCCTTTGTTTACTCTTTGGCTAAAAGTCTAAAATATTAGCTTATTCCGACATAAATGTGTGCATCTCCGCTTGAACCTGAAAACATTTTACTTTTCTAAGATCCCCGTGTTAATCATTTTAATTATGCCTACAATGGTTTGGCTGCTAACAACAATGGCATCTCCATATATATTAGGCATTTCACACTTAGTTTTGAAAATGCACGATAAGGAAGTAGAAGCTGTCTTTGCAACATGAGCTCAGACCTGAAAAATGAGAGAGAGAAACAAAAATGGAAGGAAAAGACAAACTCACAGTGGAGAAGTTGTGAGCACCGCATGGTTCTCCACGATACTTGCAGGCGAGCAGCATGTCGTCCAGCTGGTGCCCGAGGCGGTCGAGGAACTCAAGGCTGGTCCCCGGGAATCGGCGCGGCGGGAGGAAGAGACGAAAGTCAGAGAGCTTGCGAAACCACGCAAGAGGCTCACCGCGCAGCAGCTCTAGCACTAGCGAGCGCGCTGTCCCGTTAGCATGCAGCAGGCCTAGCCAGTGCCCGGCGAAGTACAGGTCACTCTTGGTGAGTTGCGGGAGTCGCACCGGGTTGTTGTTGCAAATAGTGATGGTGGGAAAGTCAAGCTGGCGTGCCCATTGCGTGTGCACTCTTGTGGCCGTGGGCAAAGCCAACCAGTGTAGCACACGGTTTGAGGACCATGACAGCAGCAGGCCAAGGGCAGTGCACAGTGCCAGTGTCCACAGTGCCCTACGAACTGGCGAAGAGGCTGGGGAACAGGCATGGCGCAGGCCATGCAGGCGGGTACGAAGTGCCAGGGGCAAGCGGCGGCGATCGGGCACTCGACTGGGCACCGAGGATGAGGACCGGCGAGGGCGCGGGAATTCCCGAGCCATGAATGTCCACAGTGTTGCTAGAGCGGCAAAAGGCACGGCTTCATTTCCTAGCCAGGGTGCCGTGCCAGGAGCAATCATGGGGCAGCAGGCGGCAAGTGAATGCACACACACAACTAATACCCAAAATGTACCCTGCTCTACAAGTTGCTGGTGCTTCAGTTTGACATTGATACGTGTGAAGTTCTGACTCACGGCTGCTTTTTCCGAAGCTCGATACTACAAGAACGTCTAGTAGAAAATTCAACAAGAGGAATCAGCTCAATGACCTCAGAGCTACCCCTCTCTCTTTCTCTGAAAATCAGACCAGGAATCTCCAGCTACAAAAATACCCTGCTCTGATACCGGAGCCTTTGCCAGTGGAGAATAATCCCCTGTTGTCATTTTCATCTTTACTGTTATTCTCGATCACTAAGCTATCTAATGTTTATTACTTCAGCTAATATCATTCCACGCACAAGACAACGTGCACCCATGACGGCTCGTCTAGTGCTGAAAAGTCAAAGATTTCCCGAAGACTCCGAGGATTCAGCTCATATGGTGGCACAGTATGCTCCCTGGCAACACCTCTAACCTATTCCTCTCTCTTTCCCTCTTTCTGTCTCTCTTTCCCCCTTTGTATCTTTCATTCAGTCCAACTATTTAGCATGTCCTGAGGAACCGTGTCTCTTTTTTGTTTTTTGTTTTTTTGTTTTTTTTTTAAACTCTGGTGAAGGACAGCCTGCAGCCTCGGACCAAGCTCTGACGCTAACACACAGACATGCACATACACAGATGGACGCAAATATGGAAAGTTCGAATGAAGGAATGAAACGGGTGAATAAAAGAAAGAAAAAAAAAACAGAAACGAAAAGAAGGCGAGTGCGGGGCAGGTTAGTGTTAGCTCACTGAGCAGAGGACGAGTTAGAGGCAGAATCAGTAGTCCGGACTGTTTTGTCTATCCATCTTGTCTGTGATTGTGATCGCTCTCTCCACCCGTTTCCTCTGTCAGGTTTCTGTGCCTACGTGGCCCCCACAGCTTGCCCCACGTTGCCACTTCTTCCGATCGCTGATCCTCATTTAGAGTCCCTCTGTCCGGCTTCCTCCTGCCGCTCGTGCGTTTGTTTTCTCACTTCCAACTGTGCCATCTGTCTCTCTCTCCTTCAGCACTCTTTCTCCACTATCTCGCCTTCTCTCCACGGCTGCCCTCTCCTGTGAGCGAGTGAGGACAGCTGCCTGGTGTGAGAGGGGAGGCTGCACTTCACGCTAGCTCACACATGCACACGTATGCACAACACACACAAACGCCGCCTGCAGAGAGCTGACCGCTGCTGACGTGAAATCTGGTCGGACACGCTCTCTCGTCTTTCTTTGCTCTCCTTTTTATTGTCATTTACTTCCTCACCATCAGCAGCAGTCTTCACTTATGAGGAACATCACACTTGCGGACTTCAATACATCACACTGGAAAGCCAAATTCATCAACTTGCCTTCAAGCCCCGCCTCCTTGGCATGTCACTCAAAAAGGAGTCCTCCCTTGCTTTCAAGCTTGCTCCGGTCTTTGCTGGTACAAAGCGATGCAAGTGCGTGTTAGTAGCTTTCCGCCTGGTGTGTGTGTGTGTGTGTGTGTTCACATCTTCGCTCTGGTGCTTCACTGATCCGTCGCTGCTGCTGCACTGTGTTGCTCGCTCTCTCTTAGGCAATATGTTTCCACTGTTCTTCTCCTCCTCCTGCTCTTGTCCGTGTTCACACAGCAAGCGCTTCTGTCCCTGCCAACTCTCTCTCTCTCTCTCTCTCTCTCTCGCTTTCAGTCTGTCCCGCACTCACTTACTCAATTCACGTGGTCTGTTCCTCACTATCTCTCTCCCTCTCTCTCTGACTCTCTCTCTCTCTCTGACTCTCTCTCTTTCCTCTCAGATCTTCTTCACGGCGTCTTTTTAGTCGTCTGTGCTGTTTCACCTGTATGTTTTTAATGTACATGTGTATGTACACAGCGCAGAAACACAGGTGACTTCCACACACACGCGTACAATTCAAAATCTTGGTTAAGATGAAGAGAAGACATGACGGTCATCAACAAGCACCCTGTAAATATTCAGACATCGGAGGGAGAATGGAAGGAAGTGCCATAGCTTGTAATCTCCTGTAATCTGTCTGCGTGATATGTTTTTCCCGGGGAGCAAATTTTAAAACATGACGATACAATGCAGTAGATGCCGCTTGCAGTGCGTGCCATGCTAATGCTGCGTGCCGCCGGTACGTTCAGATTTTCATTCATTGATCTGGCAGATGCTTTTACTAAAACCAATCTCAGCCTAGAGCTATTATAGTAATACAGACATTAGGACTGTGTTTCAGACAAATGAAAAAACGGCGAGGACAGAGTTAAACATGGGGAATTGAGTAATTGACTAAGGAGTGCTATAACCACAAAGCTAAAATGCTACAACAACAACAACAATAATATTAATAATAATAATTATAATGATGATGATGACGATGATAGGTAGATGTGCATTTCCTGAGGGAAATACTTATGCTTTCAAAACAAAAAGGTAAAAGTTCCAGAGAGAAAGAGAAAGAGAGAGAATAATATATATAAAATAAAGAGAGGATGGGGTTAGATATTAACGTAGAAATCATAGATAGATAGATAGATAGATAGATAGATAGATAGATAGATAGATAGATAGATAGATAGACATGACAGATAGATAGATAGATAGATAGATAGATAGATAGATAGATAGATAGATAGATAGATAGATAGATAGATAGATAGAGTGAGTGAGTGATAAAGAAAAGAAATAGTTAAAAAAAAAAGAGGGAGAGCTAAATATTCCCATTAGCAATTCAGCCTTGAAAAATGAATTGAAGTCAATGGGAGAAAAGTGAGGGCCGAAAAAACAGAAAGCAGGAGTGATGAAGGAATGGAAAGGCATGGAGTGCTTAGTAGTTTTGCCCAGAATGTGTCTAGTAAGTCTTGAGGGTTGGATTTTTTTGATAACTGACCTTATGAGAACAGTTCGAAAACTGTTCCTATTCAAAGTCTATGGAGAAAATTGAACGGAAAGAGGGATAAAAAGGAGGGATGCGAGTGGAACAGCAAAATGAAAAGTCATAGCCGCCAATGCAGTAGCAAGACCTACGAAAGAAAGTTGAAACGAAGTTTCTATGTATAATAATAATAATAATAATAATAATAATAATAATAATAACAGCAACAACAAGAACAACAACAATAATAATAATAATAATAATAATAATAATAATAATAATAATAATAATAATAATAATAACAGCAACAGCAACAACAACAACAACAACAATAATAATAATAATAATAATAACAGCAGCAACAACAACAATAATAATAATAATTTATCCTTTGATCTCCACCCCTGGCCTGTCATTGGTTTGTTGCCTGACTGTGTTCACCTGTACAGTTTTTACTTCTGATTCAGATCTGGATGTGTCGAGATCTCATTACAATATTGCCCTGGTTATGTCCTATCCCTGATTTAGGTATTTTTAAGCATTTCCTACTTGCACATTTTCTACATTCCAGACCATTTTCCCCTGAACTAGTTTAAATAGTTTATCATTGTTTAAATCTGCGTACATGCTATGGACTTGGATTGTGATTATTTATTATTATTATTTTTTTCTGTTTTATTTTTTTGGTTTTGACATATGACCACATAAAAATCATAATACAGTATAGACAAAAACATGAGGAAGACAGGCAATCACTCTCCTGAACATGTAGCACGGCATGGGACCGTACCTCCAGAGACATTTTCACACTCGTAACATTCATTCTGCTCTGTCAGAGCACATCGTTCAAGGTTACTGCCATTTTTAGCCTCCGTATGACATTCTGTATTTAAATCATCCACAGAGAATTTATCTCAATGAGTCACAGTCATAGCAGCCGAATAGAAATACCAAACAACACTTAATCTGCTGTATGTAGCATTATCTACACTCAAACACACACCCACGTGAAGGAACACACGGGGAAAAGGTCCTCTCTGAAGCTTCTAGGTGTCGTACTATCAGAAGAACATTTTTTAAATTTGAACTTTCAAGTTTCAGGTACTGGTGGCACATTCTGATTTCCTCAGAGAATGTTGCCGTTAATTTTTAAACCACTTCAGAAAATATATTGGTGCAATAATGTGGCCTTTTTGTTAAAGAACAAAAAACGCAAAACTAAATAATGACTTCATTTTAAGCGCACCTGATCTATTTTTGTGTCTATGTTGCACTTTTACTAGGCCATCACAGGCCTCCAGGTTACTCATATTCAGATCGTAACTGTGCCAAACATGAATCATTCGATTTCAACATTGGTTTGTAACTGCACTGGAACACCTTTTATGATCACTGCACTGATACTACTGTACATTTTTGCACTACTTTTATCATTATTATTATTATTATTATTATTACTAGTTGATTCCCCAGCAGCTTCGCTCACTGAGTGCAAGGGCAAAAAATAAATAAAATGCAGTTTTTTATAAAATAAGTTTGTTAATTACCAGTTTTACTTTTCAACAAATAGCGGTCGTACGTCATTTCCGTTTCAAACGCAAAACAGAATTTTATATATTTAGATCAAAGTTTTCTTCAATAATGACTTCCCAAATAGGTGTTTACTTCTTCTCAATATCAGTAAAATAACTTTCTCACACAAATAATAACAATTCGTAAAGACGATATAAAAAATGGCGTCCACGGACGAAGCGATTACTTAAAATGTAAGTGCTAGTTACGCTGTTTCCGGTCGTACGCAGGTATAATATGTTCTCTGGTCATATGGCATTTCTGTTTCAAACGCGAAAAGAATTATATATATATATATATAGATTAGTTATTATTATTATTATTATTATTATTATTATTATTATTATTATTAATGAGACATATTAAAAGAGGACAGGATATTTGAACAGTCTCTCTTAGTACATAGCTTCATAAGACACATACGCACAAGCACTTGTATTACGCAGTCAGTAGAAGGATAATGGCTTTGCTCAAGGGTTGTGCATTGACAGACCTCACTGCCACCCTTCAGTTTCTAGCCTCGAGTTCTTTCCAGGATTCTGTGTTGACAGTTGCTGTAATGTGACAGTTAGTGTCCTGTGCTAGCCTGACTTGTCATGAAGGATGACAAAGAGCACACTTGCAGATAATGCAATTAAAACTGGGAGGTGCCTCAAGTTCCTTGCACACCAAGTCCGAATATTTGCATGAAGTAACACGGACCATTACATACCTGTGTCCTTATTAGACTGGTACGATGAAAAGCATGAATTCGGATCATTTTTGATGGTGGCCAAATTTTGCATGTGAAAAGGATTACCTGACCAATCAAATGAGGCTTCCGTCAGTCCCACTGACGTCACACAATAGAAAAACAAGAAGAAATAGCCAGCAGAATGGCCTCAAATGTCGTGGCCATTCTCTGCCCTGCACCGACGGCTACATTTCACCAGGAAGCACAGAACACCATGAGCCATGCTCTCTTTTTTGTTGGCCAACATTGCACCTCTCAGCTTCAACCCTTGAAAAAGATTATGAAACTCTTCCTGTTGCTATCTACGTTCCAACAACAACAGATGTCTTCTCTACTAATACGACGACTCTATGATTCACTCAGGACACTACTGACATTGCTGCACGAAACCAGTATGAACCAAGCGCAAAATAGGATGCAAAAATGTATTTGAAAAGAAAATTCAAATCCCGACTCGGTGTGCGCATAATGTGGGTGAAAATCTCACCAACGCATTTTTGAATCACAAGTTTGAGTCATATCAAGTGTGCAACGGCCTTTCAGTAAATCAGAAGTACCACACCAAATGAACGTAAACTTATATTAGTTCAGATATTACGCCAGGACAATACGTATGTGCAAGCATGTTTTCAGACACAAAGTTCTTCACGACCGAAAAACAGTCATTAGTAGTCCAATAAACAAATCGACAGAAGAGGAGCAAGTTTCATAGTTCACTGAATGAACCCACCTGGTAAGTAGTTCTCAAGAGCATTGCTGGCAAATAATTCCACAAAATAATGGGTTTCACAATTGAGTGACTCCAAACCCAGTCCTAGAAATGAGTATTTCACTCCACAAGCATGTGCAAATATTATGCATACATAAAATGAGCCAAACTTCAGTTCAAGACATTGGCACAAGAATCAGCATGAATATATCAAGCTCAAGCGCAGAGCCAAGATGATATCTGCGATTCTTCTGGACACCTCCAGGCAGCCGCAGGTGATCCAAATGCTCCAGATGAAAGTCAGGGTTAAGGTCTGGTGACTTTGAGGTTTAAGCTTTGAGACCTTACTGAATCCTATAAGAAAATGCTCTTCAAAGGGCATTTCACAACCATTTGGTGGTAAAAAATACCCAGGTCTCAGAGCTGCCGGAGCAGCACAACGCAGGCATTTCTCAAGTTATGGTTTTTGTCTTTGCTGTGGGATTAGTAATCTCTGAGAGAGGCTAAAATAGATGGCAAATAATGTTCAAAATGCTTGTCAGTAGCCAAAGGCAAAGCGAGGCTCCCAAGCCAACCCTGGTACCTTATCAGTACGAATGCTGTGATCCATGTTACCTCACTACGTCTTTCAATATCGCTGTTTGGTTGATTTAGAGAGTTTAGGTAATAATAGAACAACGTGAGAGCCCTTTAAAAAGATATTGGGAAATATCATGGAGTTAACTACAGAGATGGAAGACCTGTCACAAAGTCAAGGAAGATGCGGGGAACTGAGTGGAAGGGTCTTGGTAGGGTTGCAGAAGACTTGCTGGGGCCTGACTGAACGCATTTTAGACTGTCCAGATGGAACATATGCTCTTTCATCTAAGACCATGAGAAGTAATGAGTGATAAACATTTTGCACCCTGCCAGGCTTGGGTTTATTCAGTATGTTTAAGCCTTTCTGAAGTGTTGGAGGTTTCTGTGTTCTATTAAACCTAATATGAGTGGACTGCTCCCTACAAATGTCTGCACACAATTAAAATTTTGAGCAATTTCCTGGGTTTGGGATACGTCAATCTCGTATTTCTCTAGCTTAGCATTATGGATATGTTTTTGCACATTAGTGGAAACTATAATTTCAGGCACAATCCTTCAGCAGCTCACTGACGGGCAGAAATGTAGAGTGCACAAAATGCACCATATTATACTCAAGTATGGCCAGTGAATTTGCAGCAGGTTGAAAGCATCTGGAATGGACACGTTTTTACTTATTTACAGTTGTGTTGAGGCCTCAGTATTTAGTTTGTAAGCTTGTCCACAACCCAGGCAAATGACTTAAAGTAGTATACCCATCCATCCTTCCCGAACGGCCTCACTAATGCCATCTTCCAAAGCCTTTGTCTGCGGTGTGCTGTGGTGATTTTGTCCTGGCTTAACTACCAGACGTACGCCTGTGGGCATTTCAGCAATTTATAAGAAAGTAGAGATTACTTGGTCTTGCTAAAAACCTAACATAGGTCATGCTAAAGCTCCGACTCTTCAGGGACACGTACTAGGCTACTAGATTAGAAAGTGGATTATTCAGTCTAAGGACCGGAGGTATGCATCTTAAAGTAGGCAGACAAATGGTCTAGTTATTGGTTTTCATATTCTAGCCCCAGTGAAACCATCTGTTCATTAGTCTAATTAAACTGAGGGTTAAGTGTATGAATTGCCTAGTGCTAAAGGGCCTCCTCAAAATGTTGTTACATCAAGGATGAAAGCCCACACTGAAGTCTGCTGTTGGCATAACATGTCTGTCATCTGAAGTCACTTCTGCACTAGGAGGCAATTTCAAAGAGGAAAGATTTTGCAAAGATAAAATAAATAAATCCCTCAATTGAGTCCCAGAGACTCTCGGGAGAGTCGGGATGAATACGCCAAGCTCAGGCCTACAGCTATGTTATTCTCTGTGACCCAAGAATCCAACTAACTATGGAAGATAGCCATGATTGGGGCATACTTCCATGAGCATTCCACCAGTCTGGAGAATGCTGTCCATACCATGCACACAAAAGCCCCTGAAATGAAACAAATGATGCTGGCAGTCGTATTGTACGTAGGTGAGGGGGCAGTTGTGCCCCAGTGGTTAAAGCATAGGCTCCTGAGTGAAAGCGGCCAAAGTGCCTCTACTTCAGTCGCTTGGGATAAAAAAATGCCAGGTAAATGCGTATCAATGTGAAACGTGAGAATGGATTCAGAAGATGGCTGTTGAATCACAGAAGAGAGTGCTTGGAAACCTTAGGTGAGAGGATAAAGCGCGGGTTTTCATCAGCACCTGAAACAGGATGACATGCCAAGAATTTATTTGTGTGTACCATCGGTGAATGGTCACGACAATCGATAATAACGAAATACAGATTTGTCCGCACTAAACCAGATCCCATAATGAAATATTAATCAGGCAAGGGGTTCACACGGGCAAGAAGAACCACGGACGTCCCTTTCAGAAGATCTCTTCATTTCTATCACGCTTAAAGTGCAAAAATGCATGCGTTTCTTGAGATCTCAGGATTGAGGCAAGAGTTCTATAAGGCAATCATCAAAAGCAGAATGCAGTACTGCACAATCCAGGAAAGAACCCTGGGGTATTATCAAGTTGCGATAGACTGAGAAAGCATTCCACTGCAACTTTCAATCTCACGCCGAGCTGCAGCAATTTAAATTGGGCCACAAGGATTATTGTAAACTCCTTCGTCTTCCCTGGACTTCACTTATTCCTAAACCTCTCCTCGGAAAAAAAAAGCACTCAAAAGCAAAACTAACCGCTAGCTAAACGATTCTATTCATACTGCAGTTTTTCGGCTGAAGCGTCGTCCGCTGAAAACACCCCACTTCGGATGAATCACTGATTCGCCTTGCACAGCCAGCCTACACTACAGAACAGACATTTACCGAGTTCACTTCACACACAGAAATTAATATACCGTGAAATGTCTAGTGTTTGCCATTATTCCCCGCCTTATTATGCCTTCTTTGACTTGTACATTAATCGACCTGATTAAATTATTATATCGGTAATGTCTGTGTACTGTACATACATTTGGTATGCAGAATGTCCTGCATACTAAATCACATTCCTGGACCTGACACTGGGAAATCTGGGGCTTAAATTCAAAAAAATCTCAAAAGACTGAAATTGGCTCTTCTCGGCCGAGTACGTTATGGAGAGATGAAAAGGTTGCAGAAATTCTTGTAATCTTGCAATTAAGCATGGAATTTTTTCTTTTCTTTTCAGTGACTAAGACGCCGAGGTGGACAAAGTACTAGGGATGCACCGATATCACTTTTTTCCAAACCGATACGAGTACGAGTATTTTTATTTGTGTACTTGCCGATACCGATACTTCTTAAATTGGAT
>JAQMCW010000008.1:3113498-3128050 GCA_030068335.1 Chrysichthys cranchii | reverse complement strand
TAGTTTAGCTGATGTTTATAATATATGTGTGTAACCTGTTTCGTGTGCTCAGCGATCTTACAACGGCAGTGAAGAGGTCCTGGGTGAGGCAGGCAGTTCTCTTGCCTCAAGGTAGGGGGCACTCGTGAGCCCAGATGTTGTTATGCAGCTGCAAAGTAAGTGACAGCGAACTAGCAACAATCTTAGAGTCCATGGTCACGAGCGAGTCAAGTGCCGTGATATTTTTCCCCTCTCGCCTCGCCTGTTTTTACAATGGAGGATTTTTATATCCAAGCTCAAACTATTTTCTAAACTGGACTTTCAATTGAAACAGGTGGTAATAAATAAAGTGTATGTGTGTGTGTGTGTGTGTATCCATAACGTAACTGAGAGATTAATGAAGAAAACCAAATGAATGCAGATATCACGTAACGAAATGCTACTGCCTCACCAGCCATGAACCTCACCGCACGTCACTGCCCAGCACGTCTCCATCCTTCCCCGCTAACAGTCTCCAGATTATTAATTGTTCGCACCTGCTTTAAGTACTTTTTTTGCAATCACAGCCACGCTTTGTCCCTTTGCTTTGTAAGTCATTGTGAAGTGTTCATCTGTCGTCATGATTAACACCACGTCTTTTGTTCATGTTACACTTTGTTTGCCTGCGGTCATTAAAAGCTCCCTTTGCGTTTACATCCGCTGGCTGCCTGCTTACCTTGTGAGTTTCACTATAAAAAGTATATAATAGGTCGAAGCATTTAAATCAATGTGGATTTTGTCAATGAAAAATTTGACGCTAACTATTCACTGCCGACCTTTTTTCCCCATGATCAAATTGTCACAGCAGTGCGAAAGAAAAAAATATTTCAGAACAAAAATTTTATGGTGACATTTCTGATCATTACGCTCTGAGTAACGAGGAGATGAAATATCGGGCTCTGTTCAGGTGGACAACCTAGCTTATTTCTCAAGAGAATTTTTACAGGGAAGAGAAATATTTTTATGTTAATAATCTATTTATAATTTATTACCTTCCCTGTTTCACATTCATGACCATAGTTGGGAAGTGAGGGACTCTGGCTCACTAGGCTTGCTCACTAAGCCACTCACACAGCTTTCACAACGCTCCTGGGTTTTAACAGTGTCTGACATCTTCATATGAATATAGTGTTCATCACCACTACAGTGTACAAAATGCCATCTACACTCCATAACTAGTAAAACAGTAACAGATTTGTGGCTAAATCCACACAACAGCACCAGTTAAAAACAAAAAACCTCAAAAAAAAAAAAAAAATCTAAAATAAATAAATAAATAAACTTTACAGCAGTCCCCCTCCTATAATGGCTCTTCTTAAAGCTACAGAGCACATTTTATAACAAGTGAAACATCATAAAACTGTCTGAGACAATTATGACTAAAGCTTCGAGTACAATTAGCATAAATTAAAATGTAGTTCCGCTGACTATAGCTTAATTAAAGCAAAACAAAAAGTGACTGAAATGTAACAACAATTTTCAATAAGTGTAAGACCAAGTCTAAAACTAAATTTAAAATCTAAAATTCTTCTGGCAGTGTCATAGCTGGGTAATAGTGTTAGTATCAATGGCTAGGAGTCAGAGTGTGTTACTCTCTCCACATTACTTTAAAGGACCACTATGTAGGATTCAGCTGATTGCAAGCACATGACTGCCCCTCTCTTACCCCTCCCTTTCCAGGCATGCATTAGAACAAACAATGGCCATCAGGTTCCCGTAGCGTACTCTGAAGTACAGTGGAACCTTGGATTGCGAGCATAATTCGTTCCGGAGACGTGCTTGTAATCCAAAGCACTCATATTTCAAAGTGAATTTCCCCATAAGAAAAAATGGAAACTCATAATTCGTTTCACAACCCACAAATGTTTATATAAAAATGATTAATACAAAATATAAAGTAGTTATATAGACACTCAGCGCTAGTGTCAACAAGTGACAAACTATTGATTTACAATTTGTACAAGCACAATGCAGTCCTTAAATAGGATAAGTCCCTGTATGCAGAAATTGAGCACACCTGTGTACAATCAGTATTCCGGCAAATCCGCGTGAAGGCGGTCGGCCATGCTGTCGACTTCCATTTCCTCTTGGGAGCCTAAGTTCATTTCTATGTCGGAGCCATCTTGATTGTAGTCCTCATCATCGAGCTCCATGTTATCACACTGTGGGGTTTCCTGCATGGTGGAGTCCATGGGCGTGGCCAGAGTTGCTGACAGAAGGTTGGGGATATCAGTTTCCCACATTTTACACATCTCCCTGATCTCATTTGAAGTGAGGGATTCCTCAGTCTTTTTCTACGCTAACGCAGATGTTGACTATACGAGTGAGCCACAATCCCGCGGTGAGTGAGAGAGAGAAGTTGTGATCACGTGAGGCTCGGCAGACGAAGCGTATGTGCGCTACTCGTTTTGCGAGACCTCGCTCGTTCATCAAGTCAAAACTAATTACAATTTCTTGCTCGTCCTGCAAAACACTCGTACACCAAGTTACTCGCAATCCAAGGTTCCACTGTACATAAATTCTCACTCCCTTGCCTTTTGTGTACCAAATAATAAGTATGATCCTCCATTTTTCAAAATGTGGGCTCTCAAACTTGTTGACCAGCCCCCAGCAAACACTGATTACACATAATCCTTCTTCTTCCTTATCTTCCTTCCTTCTTCTTTGTCGTCTTATTGGTGCTTCCTTCCAGATTCTAGCCACAAATTGTAAAAAATGCAAAATGTGGACTCGCTTCCTATGTAGATATAAAGAGCTCATTTGAAGCTTACGATTTATAAACACTACAGTTTGGAGTTATGGGTAATTATACACAAATGAAAATATGAGTACTATGTACAATTTCTGCTAATAGATTCACCTAAACACTTCATAATGCACCTTTAATAGCTACTTGTAGCTCAAACAAAAAAAAATCAGCCAAAAGTAAACACCTATCCATGATAAATAAACAAATACAGATTTGTATTTGTATGCATTATTAAATTACACTGCTTCCCAAGATCCAACTAAGTGAACTGCAACTTAGAAATAAAACTGGTTGCAGTGTAGAAACCATTTCTCTGCTTATTTCATCTGTGTGTAAGTAAGAGATTTAACACAGAATATTTAAAAAGAAAAAAAAAATTTAACTTGCCTCGCCTGTTCAGTTGTGTCAGTCAGCTAATTTGTACAAATGTTGAATCAGTTTCTCTGTATTCAGTGTCTCTGTCTCTTCCAGCCCAATTCACACAAATTAAAACACTGAATATTTATTAGTTCACATTTATCTCTTCATGTGACTAGTCAGAATCATTTTTCACATTCAATCACAAAGGAACACACTGACAGTCAGATTCAACAAGCAAGGCCAGGCAAGCTTTTTAATAGCTATGAACATGTTGCATTTTTTCCCCAAGACTTGTTTCTTTTCATCAAATTAAAGGATTAATAAATAATATTACATATTAGTGGGCGGCACAGTGGCTAAGTGGTTAGCACTGTCGCCTCACAGTAAGAAAGTCCTGGGTTCGATCCCTGGGGTCGACACAGGCACCTTTCCATGTGGAGTTTGTATGTTCTCCCCGTGTCGGAGTGGGTTTCCTCTGGGTACTCCAGTTTCCTCCCACAGTCCAAAGACATGCACAGAGGGGATTAGGCTAACTGGCTACTCTAGATTGCCCGTAGGTGTGAATAGTTGTCTGTCTCTGTGTGTCGACCTGCCCAGGATGTACCCCGCCTCTCGCCCAAAGTCAGCTGGGATTGGCACCAGCTTCCCCCCACCACCCTGAACAGGATTAAGCGGCAGAAGATAAATAAAGACTATTACATATTAGTGCAATTGTACTTCCGGCCAAGACAAAGATAAATTTAGCAACACATTCAGACACACGTGTCCACACAAACACCCACATGCACATAAAAGTTTAAGCCAGAGACAGTTTTCATGCTTTACAGCCATCCTGCTGCGTGCCCATTAGATTTTATAACTGCCTGTGTGGACAGACTGAAACTTTAGAGACGGGCCTCCTCGCTCTCTGTTATAAACAGGAAAAAAGGAAAAGAGTGACAAATGGACAAACAAACAGACAACACCACAGATCTCCATTAAGTGAATATCTGCAAATAATATGTTGTACAATATAAATTAACCCTCCTGTTATGTTGTGGGTCAAACTGATCCATTTTAAAGTAAAAAAAAAAAAAAATCGTAAAAAAAAAAGAAAAATGTTTTTTCAAGTGCTGCTTGGCTTAATAAGTGTAATCAACATATAAAATGATCACGGTTCATTTCACATACCCTCCGCTTTAGTGGAGACTAAAAGGGGTCAGAAGTGTCAAATACTACATGTTTCTTTGCAACTGTGAGACATTTCCCCCCAATCACAGAAACACACGCGCACACACACACACACCTTTATTAATACTTAGCACTAGTTAGTAAAGAAGTTCATAATGAGATATACACAATGTTTATTGGGATTTTTTGGTTTCTTGCTCTTTTGGATAATTAAACATGCCCCGGGTCAAACTGACCCAGAATGAACATAACAGGATGGTTACGTTTTTTTTTGCTGAGAAACAGTATCTTTCTGCCCTGCAATGGACTGGAATCCCATACAGGGTGTATCCCTTCCATTACTGTACACCCAGTTCAGCATACAGGGAATAAATGAACGAACGAATGAACGAACAAACAAACATTACCTACCAGGGCTTTAAAAAAAAAATTGCCATGAACGTTATGTGTATGAGTATTGTGAGTACGATGTCAACAAATCCTGTGCTCTCTAAACTGACACACAGAGACCTGTTTTGATAATTATGTGTCTACGTGTAAAAATTCTAAAAAGGCTTTAACCCTTTCAGTGCTAAAAAAAAATTATTTTATTTTGCCCCAGTGCTTATTTTGTGCGTAAATTCGGGCC
This sequence comes from Chrysichthys cranchii, assembly GCA_030068335.1. Lineage (NCBI taxonomy): Eukaryota > Metazoa > Chordata > Actinopteri > Siluriformes > Claroteidae > Chrysichthys > Chrysichthys cranchii. Next base: position 3,123,125 of record JAQMCW010000008.1, on the reverse strand, counting down.
GTCGCTTTGACTTTGCAGCAGTAGAAACTGTTCAGGTGGTGTTATCTTTACATAACGAGTGGAAGCATGACGGGTTTTTCCCCTTGTAGACGGCCCTGCGGTGTCAGTTTCAAGATCGCTAGAAGCCCTTGCAGTTTCGGTTTCACTCTCGCTATCCATCTCCGCATCGTCAAAATCATCCTCAGACAGGTCGGATATATCATCCAGCACTAATTTCAAAACCTCCGCCTTGCTACACTTTCCTTTCTGCGGCATTTTTACTGCATGTCGTAATACAGCTTGACAACAACGTGCTCCAGATGGTACTCTGACACACAGCAGTAACAATATATTACTAAAAATTACCTCGAGTGTCACAGCCTAGCGAGTACAATTGAACTATTTAATTGTGTCGATTTCTGTCGACGTGTATGCATGGCTGTAGCACCAAACCCCTATATGTCAACTTTAGTCGACTCCCGCACCGAAAGGGTTAATATTTTCAATAAAATGTAGAACAATTGCCCAGGGACCCCCAAACTCAGCGTGTGTCCAGACTAGTAAGCAAAAAGTTTCTTTCTGGTCATTTAATATCCATGACTATAGTGAATTCCATCCATACATTATGTATACAGCTTTTCCGTCAGGGTTGCAGGCAAGCTGAAGCCAGTCCCAGCTGATTTCAGGTGAGAGACGGGGTACACACAGGGCAGGTCGCCAATCTACCGCAGGGCTACTCTTGTTATTGTACTATTGATGAAATTAAGGGGGTAGATGCTGGAATGTCAGAAGATATTACAAATATTCCAAATATTACAAAGTGTTACTGACCTTATAATAGCCACGAAAGCCAAGGAGATCAGACTGAGGGTGTGTGTGTGTGTGTGTGTGTGTGTGTGTGTGTCCTACTGTTGAATGGGAACTAATGGGAACATAATGGCTGCAGATGCTTCCAGACTGCATGATACAATTAAGCAATTAACCGTTCTACGACACTCTGTGGCATGAATAGAAATGCTGAGCAGGTCTGCTTGACCTCGTTTTTGAATCGAGATGGCAAGAGGGAAAAGATCTAAGTGAGTTTAGAAGAGGGTTCATTATTCTCTGATGTGGCTTCGGACACAAAAGTCTGTTCGGCTGTCTTGTTTTTCAATAGGATCAGTAAGTACGGTGAAGTGACATCTGCATTTAGATCCAAGTCCATAAATAGGGTGGAAAATTGTAGTTGAAAGGACACATAGAAAGACTGGGATGCTTGTGCATTAGTGTGATATCTGGGGTGGGGGGATGCGAGAGCAATGGTGACTGAGAATATCAAAGAAGGACGTGATCAGGCTGTCAACAAGAACAATTACATTCAGTAGGGTTGCAGGGAAATCAACCAACCCCTTATTACGAAGATGAACGCATGTTCAAGCTCAGTGGTGCAAAAAACACAGGCATTCTGGTCAGATGAGTCACCGTCATAATATTTTTAAGAAGTGGGTGAGTGCATGTGTGGCATACACCAAGAGAACGGTACAAGCCTGTATGATTCACCGCTATATAGTGTGAGGGTTTGACTGCTCTGTAATGCTTTGGGGGGCATTTATGTTTCCTCACGTGATTGGACTCTACTTCCCCAGAGAAAAAACGAACCACTATAAATCCGTATAAAGTTCTTCTGACTGATCAACTTTATTCCAAGAAAAAATATTTCTATCCTAATAGAAGTGGTCTCTTCCAGGATGATCCTGCCCCCCCCATGCACAGAACACAATGGCTCACAGAATAGTTTTATGATACAGTGCTACCTTGGTATTCAACGTTAACTGGTTCCACAGGTGCCGTTGAATACCAAGTAATTTTTCCTCATAAGAAATTATGAAAATCAAAATAATTGGTTCCCTGCCTCTGAAAATTCCCCATATTGTACCCGATTTTTTTGAACATTTCACTCATAATTGACAATCCCATTAAACATAAACATAAACTAACCCTATTAAACACTGTTTTGAATAAAAGTTGAGATCATAGATTTTGGAATTTTATATTCTTCGGTGAGCTCAGTCATGCGCACACCACTTTAATATTTAGCCCCAATTTCCTTTTTAACCTCAATGGTTGTTCTCATGGTTTTTCTCTTGGCACCTGAAATCCCTTTCTTGCTAGACACGGTTACCTTATTTAACCGTGAAACACTAAACAAAAAAAAAAAAACGCATGGGGTTATGGAGCACAGTCATTCACAGATGTTGACACTACGGGTGCAACGCTCTGTCTGAATTGGCTTTGTTTACACCGGGAGTATGGCGTATGAACTGGTGGTGTGATCTGAAAAAAAAAGAAAAAAGAAAAAAAAAGGAGTGCCTATAAAGTCATTTAACAGTAAATAACACTAAAATACTTTACAAAACTGAGCCTTTTTGGTAGAAAATGACTTTTAATTAAAACTGTTCGAATTTTCTTTGAAATGTTGATATCTGTTGAAATCCCTGGAAATCGTGAAAAATCATGAAAAAACAAAAACGTTTGTCGAGTCAAATACCACGCCGACGTCGAATTCCGAGAAAAAAAATCAGACGAAATCACGTCAAATACCAATTTCCTTGAATATTGAGGACGTCGAATGCCAAGGTACCACTATAGTTGAAGTTAGAAAGGATGTAAATCAGATCCTGTGGCCTTCACGGACACCAGGTTTCACCCAGTTGGACACCTTTGGAAGATTTTGAAGCGATGGGTTCGACTGCACTCTTCACTACCAAATCATCAAAACACCATCTGAGGAAATATCCATTCGTAGAATGGTCTTTCATCCATTATGTACAGTTCCAGAGATCTGCAAAATCTATGCCAAGGCACACTGAAGACCCAGATATTGACTATCCAAGATCTAGAACAAGGCTGTGAAGGATCAGAGCCAGAGGAACACCCTAAGTCACGAGACCCAGATCCGGTGCAAACTACTCAGTAATGAAAATGATAAAACGCAGACCTTAATCCATAACGTTAAGCATTTACTGTTAGCACATCAAGTGATTTAGTAACCCTCATGACCTCTTGTCCTCACCCAATAGATGTTTATGAATAACAGTGTTATAAATTAATCTATTCTCATATCTTTTAACATCGTTGCAGTATAGTATTTTATAATTAGTTATAGAGCATCACGGGGGAAAAGTACCAGTACACGTAATGGAAAATGATCAATACCAAGATGTTTAACAGACAACCTTGGCATGCTGAGCTCTATTTATGAAGTATGAAGATACAAGTTTTCTGCAGCGCACCGAGGGAATATGATGGTTTCTGATAGTTTCTTCCCAAGGCACCTTTTCGCCTCACGGTACACTAATTATTAAAGCCGATAAGTAATAGACCATACAAGTTCTCACAAAAGGCAACGCCATAAAGGAGCCTCATTAAACTATTACACAGTAAGCTTAGCTCCGCTGTTTAGAGGCTGATAATGAGACGGCACTCTGAACTTCCTCTGCTATAAACATATTATTGAAAAAGATAGGCATTAGTAATGCAGAGCAAACTAATTCCTCCTTTCACTGGCTGCAAGAAACCACACATTCCTACAACTGGGGAAGGTGATAATTCAGTGTATAATCCTGGGAAGCGTGTGCTATTTGTGCAAAGTTTAGACTGCAGGGCTGTAGTTCTGAAATAAACACCTAGCACAGCGTATGAATATACAGCTTGAAGAAACGCAGAAACAGCAGAACCTCACTGGCACTTACAACAAGCCGCATCGTGGCAGTAATTCATGGGATTCAGAGTGATTCAAAGTACATATGTATTTGACTGTTGCATTTCCACGGTAAATATAAAAAAAATAAAAAAAATACATCACATTATCAGATTCAGGCTGTAAGGACAACAGTCCACAGCAAGCAAGAGAATAAATAACATGCACAGGGGAGCGGAGTGAAGCAGAGGAAGTGAGAAATAACAAAAGGGGAATGGAAGAATTATCAGATTCCAACGCTGGCTGTATTAATACTAATTGGTGTCTCATCTGTCACAGTATTTGTGTGGAAACAACTAAAGATGGAAGGGTTTCCACGTACCGGGAATGTTTAGGATTAAATCAGGGAAATGGCATAAAAACAGAGATAGGAATAGACAGAAAGAAATGGACAGGAAGAAATAATGCCTGTGTGGAAATGGTAAGGAGAATGATGCTGGGAGCAGGTAGGTGTGTGTGTGTGTGTGTGTGTGTGTGTGTGTGTGTGTGTGTGTGTGTGTGTGTGTGTGTGGTGAAGAGAATAAAAACAAGATCTCCAATGAGCTCCTGGCACACAAGTGAAATTGTATGAGCTGTGAAATAAATAAAATCCTAATCATTAAACAAACCAACCAGACAGGTTGCTTTGGGTCAGGTACCGACACTACAAAGGGGGATTTTTTTGTTGGCCTTACACACACACACACACACACACACACACACAAAAACAGCTAACTATCGCTTGCCATATCTCCCCATGTCATAGTTGTTTCACTTCCATTAAAGCTACTTTATTATATCGACTCTTCAATATATTTTTGTTCCTTCCTTCCTTCCTTCCTTCCTTCATTCATATCCTCAATTTATTTTAATCCGTCATATCTATAAACACAATCAGAGATAAACTCCAGAGAGATCCATTAATTAGCCTGGATCTCAAAGAAACCTGGGAATCAAACTTCACAAAGTCTTTTCCTTCTTTCTTTCTTTCTTTCTTTTTGTTGTTGCTGTTGTTCTCATGGAGCGCATTTCTCCACAACTACCCCATATGTCCGTGTATCCATTTACAGATTGCCCCTACCCTCTCTACACACCATAAATATTCCACATAAACTCACCCTCACACCGTATCTTCATAATCAAGCACAGGCTGGAGTGCAGAATGCAAGCCAGCACACTAACGCAAATAAAGTTATTGAAAAGCTACCGGCTACTGTTTATTCTTCAGGAAGCATTAGGCTGTCAAGAATGGGTAAACATTAGTGGCAGTAAAAGCAAGAAGGCGAATATGTGAGAGCCTGCAAAAGAAGACAGACAGAGTGAAGGTGTGACAGTAGTGGCTCTGCAAGCCTTAGCTTCTTTGAACACAAGGGATGAGCGGAAGAAGGCTGACACAGAGATTAATATGGTTACAGACGCAGCACAACCCCATTCCAAACGAGATGGGAGGGCAGAGAAGGATGTAAGAAGGAGACATTACTCCTAGGCCACATGTGTACATGATGGCTACATCGCTGAACTCCTGCGGCTCGCGTGCACGTGTTTGTCCACACCACTAGCGTTGGTGCTGCGGCTGCTGGTCTTTGATAACAGCCATCGATAATAGTGTGCATGTTCGATTCATTATCATTTTAATTTATATCATTTATTTTAACATAATATATTTATACCAGCATAATTATGGGTTTCGGATATAAATATATATGGCACGCGTGTAGTTTACGCTTTCTCCTTTAATAACATGCAATTACTTGCAAAAAAAAAAGGAATAAAATCCTTATTCTTTTCATGTCCGTGACATATACTGTAGCTTCAACACTGAAATTATTGCGAAACTTATGTCAGTTATGTAATATTGCTGGTATGATAATATGACCATCTTTTCACTGTGCATTTTTGCTGAGAACCGCTTAAATCACGTGTGAACAACAGGTGCAATGCCGAACCTCTAGATAACGTGCCGCTGGGGTGAGACTTGAGTTATGACTGAGACGCGCATTTCATTCAGGCTGTGTAAATGCTCTAACTTGTTAACATGGGCACGAAAATGAAAATCAAGAGGTTCCGCGATCATTACACAAGCGAAGCAACTGGTATGGCCTGGACCCAAGACATTAGACTTGATGATGCACAACACGAGGAGCCACTGGAATGCTTGTCATAAAGCCTTTATGAATCAATCATATTGGGTTAGCATTAAAAAAATCATTATCATTTTATTTTGGGGGATATTTTCGTGATTTTTTCCATAATTTAATCATGGCCAATTCCCATCTATCAGACAGATATCCCCATCATATGACAGCAACCAACCAGGGAGGGCAAACTCTATATCATGTGTGTCCTCTGAGGCACGTGAAGCCAGCTGACCACATCTGCACATGCAGCGTCAGGGGGTGGAGTAACACACTCTGCTTGTACGTCAGTCGAGGATTTGTTCGTCGGTCGGTACAGCATCTGTTTGGGAAATACGTCGAATTGGTCGCCATCCGACGTGCTCGCCAGCCGAGGTACCACAGTATTACATTTAAACACATGGCCACTGCAGTTAATCAATCCAAGTTATGAAAACCACTTCACATCCAAGAGTTCTAATGAATTACAAAACGCACCCCAGAGTCCTTGACAAGAAAACAGGCCAATATCCAGCTTTTCACCCGAGACTTCCCTCTGCATCTTAACAAATCAGGAGTTCATTCTGCACCTGTTCTCCTCTAAATCCCTTACCAATTATATCCTTCACTTATCCCATCCAACTTCTAATTAGATCCAATATTAATACCCAAAATGTCAGGCAAAAAAATGATCTAAATTCCCATCCAATCGAATTTCACCTAACAGACCATCCCTGTGGAGCTACAACCAATCAGGCACTCCAAATGAAAAATGGTGCTAAAAAAGTGCTCATTGATCCCACTCCCTCTTCTCTAGCCCTCTTCCCTTCTCCGTGCATTCGTTCGTCCGTTCGTTCATCTCCAGCAAGCGCTTTATCCCGTTCAGGGACGTGGGGAACCCGCAGCCTATTCCAGGAACACTGGGCACAAGGCAGAAATGCACCTATTTTAAGCAGCTGTTCATAAATTCAGAAATGAGTACACGTCCTAAATAAGTCCCTAATTCTTCACTCTCTCGCTCCCTCTCATGACAGGCTGATAAATAACTCCATCAATCAGTCATTCACTTTACAGGGCCTTGACTCTTAACACCGAGACACGACATTTCATTAGCTTTTATTTATTGATCCCAACAGAATATTAAGGATTATGGTCACAACCCACAAGGCAGCCATGTGGGTACACACATTAGCTCCTTTTATTGAAGCAGATGCATGGTGTGTTCTTAGAAGGATGACATGAACTACAAGAGAGTCAGCTGGTTGACTACAGGTAAATTTATACTCACAGAAAAGAAAAGAAAAAACACGAGACAAGACGAGACTGTACCAATCCTTGTCACTCTGTACTATAGTATGTACGATTTAGCCAAACAGGTCCGACTACGCAACTTACTAAAGGATCATATAAAGGAACACTTTTCCAGGTGATACATATTAATGGTACAAAGTACAAGAAAAAAAGCTACAAGAGAGTTTATGATCTATATCTAGTCTTTCCGTCTCACTTGTTCCCCTTCTTAGCCTACAGCAAGACTATATTTCACTTGTTAATTAGGATAATTTCCATCCTGCAATAAGCCCTATATCTTAAATTTCCCTTTAATCTGATCGAGCATGGGAGTTAAGTCTGCACAACTTTTTCTTTGCAAATTATTTTTACAATGTTTCTGACATTTGCCATAATGGCATCATTAGAGCTATATATACACCCCAATATTCGACTATAGTAATCCCTAGTCTTTCACGGGGGTTACGTTCCAAAACTTTCTGCGAAAGATGTCAAATCTGCGATACACGGATGCCACCCCTAAATGCTTTTTTGTTTTTATAGTTTAAGCCCTATATGATCCTCCCACACTCTTGAAACACTTTCTAGACAAACCCAAAGAAAACATTTGCGAGCATAAGGCGAGGTGAATTCTGTGTAGAATTCGTAGAAACACCACATTTATAGTGAGTACTGCTACAGGCAAAGAACTGGGATGTTGGCGAATGCTGGTTGCTTCTCCCCAACCGTACTCGTCGCAGCCAGCAACCAATCACAAGCAGGGTTAAATGAATAGGGCATTCCGATTGGCCAGACATGTTCCTCCAGTGTGTCCCCCACACTGCATTGTCATAAACAACGTTGTGTTCTTTGTCTCTTGTGTAAATACGATATACACTGTACTGGATTTTATATATTATTAATATTTTACTCCATTTTAATTAATGCTTATATTTTACAATACTGGGGAAAACCACAAAAAAAAAGTATATATTCGAAATAAAAATCCACGAATAGCTGGAGGTGCGAAATATGAACCGTGATATAGTGGGGGATTACTGTATTCGGTTTTCAATTTTGGGATTCGCTTATTAGGTTTTCTGGGGTTTTTTTGGTTGTTAGTTTGTTTTTATTGCCTGCTAAATGAAAGACAAAATGCTGAAGATCGCAGCTCTGTGGGACAACTGCAAATTGAACAAATTAGAACAACAATACTGTAGAACAACAGTAAGTATACGTATTTAATTTCGCGCTGTTAAATTTTGCCGACCGGGCCGGGGGATGTTTTTTCCCTAAGAATTTTTTTTTTTTGGCATGCCCTCGCGACCCATACTTTAAGAACCCCTGCTTTACAGCAATTCATTTTTCGAAAGGGTTGAACAAGACCTTAAAAAAAGCCCCATGCAACATTTTTTCTCTGATAAAGTCACCGAGGTCTGAGCAAAAACACTGAACCTGGAAAAGCATGCGCCTGTTCTCGTGCACCTCCTTTATTAGTAGTACTAATCTCCATGCACTGAGCCGCTGTGCCCACCCGTTTCTCCCCACGTGCTACCGTGTTCATGAAATTAAAACGTGTATGAGCACCAGCTCGTACACTTGTGTACACAAACACACACGTGTTTTCTATGCACGTGTGTGAAGACAAGTGTGTGTTTGTGTACATGAAACAATGTAAGCTGTGGCTCGTGCATGCTTTAACACGCATGCTCAGCATAGATCCTCGACTAAATACACATTCACGGCAGCTGGGAATTGCCAGTGAAGTTCTTAACAACTATATACTTGTCAATATAGTAGCAGCTAAGACAGACATATGGTAATTTTTCACAGTAATGAAATCAAAATGTTCCATTTCCATCTATGTCATTTCATGCCATTAAAAGGTACATAAAGTGTCAGGCGGGCCCCATGAGGTGCGGTTAACATTTCTGTAGCTGAGTGCATTTCACAAGGTCAGGTCACTAGCCCCATACACAACCCTCCCCTAATGAGGCTCAGGATCTCTCACACACACACACACACACCACACATGGGGACCCCGAGTCTGAGACTAGCGCCAACTAGCGGTGGGGGTATATGAGGCTGGCTCGTATCTCAAATTTTCACTCATATCTCAAAACAAAAAAATGACCAAATCGTAGCTCGTATCTCAAAAAACTCATATGTCAAGTCGCTCGAGTCTGAGACTCGCGCCAACTAGCGGTGGGGGTATATGAGGCGGACTCGAGTCGCACTTAAGTCGCACAAAGACTTGTGACTTGACTTGAGACTTGCCCTCAGAGACTTGAGACTTGAGTCGGACTTGGATGTTGTGACTTGCGAGTCGTGAACAATGTTCATTTCATGGAATTATCTACAGTGGTACCTTGAGATACGAGCGACTTGACATACAAGTTTTTTGAGATACGAGCTACGATTTGGTCTTTTTTTTTTGTTTGTTTTTTGTTTTTTTTTGTTTTGAGATACAAGTGAAAATTTGAGATACGAGCCAGCCTCATATACCCCCACCGCTAGTTGGCGCTAGTTGGTCTGAAGAAAGTGAGT
>JAQMCW010000008.1:3059856-3069951 GCA_030068335.1 Chrysichthys cranchii | reverse complement strand
CTCACTACCATTTCCACTTTCTTGGGACCCGTAATGAAGTTTATAGAGCAAAAATGCAGAGAAACACAACAAAAAAAATGCGTTGAACACGGTCACACCACGAGTGCTTAACCGGAACTGAAGGGTTTTGCTGCCAAGCATGGGTTGGCTGCTTTGTTCGTCGGTCAGAACAAAATCTGCTTGGGAATTTAGTTCGTATGTCTATTTGTTCGCCATCTGATGCGCTCGCGAGCCGAGGATCCACTGTACTTATAGATACATTTATAGATTAAGAAGCTTCTAACTGTAAAGCTGCTTTGTGAAATGCCCTTTGTGAAAAGCTCTATCCAAATAAAATTGAATTGAATTGAACATATTGTCATCTGTTAGCTATCTGTAAAATCTTGGCGTCTGTTTATAGTTACGTTTAATGCTGCTGAAAGCAACGTCTGTGAAAACAAGTTGGTTCCTGTTATCATTTACGTTACAGAAACCGTCGCCCTCTCAAGAATAGTTATAGATATATTACTCAACAGTTAGATTCAACAGTTAAATTCAGCACTGCTGTGGTCACAGGCGAAACATTAATGCCTGGAATAAAAAACAGCCGTTGAGTTTAGACCCCATTGCATGACTGTTGAGGGGAAAAAAAAAACGCCCTTGTTATGTCGGAATGCATGAGAACGACGGATTGTGGAGCTGCTCCTAATGGAAATCGGATGTTTTCTCTGCCCTGATGTCCTGACAGAAGGAGTGTGCAGGAGTGGGAGGAGAGGAAGCGAGGTTTACAAAGTTTACACTCAGGATTGTGTGTAATAATCTGGGGGTGGGTGGTGGGTGTATCAAAAAGAAACTGTGACCGGACAATGTGTGTGTGCGCGTGTGTGCAAGGAGTTGAAGAAAATAATAGGTTCAATCAGAGCTTTTCACATGGACGAATTCAGCGGGAAGATAAGCGCAATGACAAGAATGTAATGCAATGGATTGGGCATGCATTCAAACACTATAAAAAAAAAGACATTAAAATGCAGAACCAGGCAGACTGAGAAACACACACACACACACACACACACACACACACACACACACAGGGCTATGACTCATGTACGCCCCTGCAGATGTACAGGATGCTTAAGGCCTGAGTAAGACCCACTCTGAGCTTTGTATCTGGGGCCCAGGGGAACCTAAAGCCCCAAACCAGCCCCAACCTGCACCTAGCGACCGCTACATACCCCTGTAGCCCCACTCCCCTCTTCCCAGAATCCTCTGGGAGAATGATTACTTGAATACATTTAGTGCATTTAGCTACCACCCACACAGATGACCCAAGCAGGGTGAATGAGTGTGTCTTTAAATCATCTGCACCTCTCCTGGGGTACCTAAAAATACACAGTGCATGTTTTTAAAGCTTTTTATAACGTCTTTTCTGCAACATTTTACTGCCAACGCATTATTGGCGCTTAACTCAACTCCCACCAGAAGCTAAAATCTATTTCGTAATCCTTCTCAAACTGCAACAATGAAAGTTTCTCTTCTTTATATTATAAATGCTGAATTACAGCGTTGTGTTCTTCACTAACGGTGTGAATTACGTTCAAAGTATTTTTTTTTAATACATGCCTGAATATTTTTTAACTATCTCAATAAAATCCTTTTCTCCTTTCTCTTATTTTTGTATACTGTAAGATGCTTTCTGTCCTGTGTCCAGTATTTGACTACAAGACAACAACAATAATAATAATAATAATTCTGCACACTCACACTATTTGAGAATAAACCATCATTAATATAATACCTGTATTCAGATCATAAATTGATTTCTGAGTGAAACATGGCCAGTAATAATGCAAAAGAAAACACACACACCCACACACACACACTTTTACTGTTTAGATTTGCAAAGAAACAGGATTTACACCCGAGTCCTCGTTTTCAGGAAAGTTTCCGCTGGACACTCGATGCCGAACCTCCCAGCACGGATATTTTCCAGCTGCTGTGGCAACCTCGGCTAAACATGGCATACACAACGACACCTGTTTTTGCTGAGCGGCTAAAAATATAACGTGGACACAAAGCTATATCCAGTTTGCTATGACTGAGCATGTCCGTGACTACACAGGCTTCCGTTCATATTTCGCGTTCATTCACCGGCATCATGTATAATGGCGTGTTATGACTCGAAAAGGATGTCATGCAATAGGTCTCATAATTGCGAATTCATAAGAATCTGCACAAGTCGACTCAACCTGCACTTTCTTGGGAAAAGAGCGAAGTGTGTTTTGTTTTGTCTTATTAATTTCAAGAGAGAAAAGGTGAAGGGAGGCTGGTGCTGCCGTAGCATCAGTGATAATAGGAAGTTGTTTGGTGATTGCTCCACCACTTCAAATGTTACTATACCTGAACAAACTGCTTCGAAACACGCTGACATCGGGAAATAATCAACTTTAGCGTGGTATTAGTAACTCTGCTTTACATTAAGCTACATCCCACCACCTTGCTGTTGATTATTTTCCTCTAACAGCACACACCAGGTGTAGGACTTATTACCGTAATTATGTATAAGATAGACTATTATAGTTCTTACTACTTTTGCTTGAGATTCAGATCAAATAGTTGATTCATTTGCTGTGAAAACGTAATAGTTCAAGAAAAATGATGGGTTCAAATCTGTTGTCCAAGGGAGCAAAATCAGATAAATGGGTTCTGTACCAGTTTTCATATGGCATATATGTTCACTCTTGCTTTTAATTAATGTCTTAATGTTACTTATGTGTGATTTCTTTCTAATTGAGTCAATTTCACTTCTATTTTGTCTTTGTATATGTTTGTTATCTCGCTAGCAAATGGTTAATTGTTTGCAATAACAATAGATATCACTCAAATAACTCAGAATGGACATTAATACAACTCCCTATGCGCCAAACATTCAGCCACAATATCTATAATATCACAATAATACCTCCAGTGCAATACGCAATGGTGCTGGATATTGTTCAGAAACTCCCAGCACAGCACGAGAGAACCTCTCTTCCATGTGGAAACACAACACTGTGATCAATAGGCCATGCAAAGTTCAACAGCTCTGGGTTCATATTAATATTTGACATAGTAAAATGCATTAATTTGTAAAATTTGAGCTGCATTCCTTTTTCATTTGTAAATCTTTGAACTGGACTCATGTTTGCATAAAACTTGACACCTTATATACAAGATCATTGCTTATGTTCACGTTAAACCTAAATTCTCAGAATTCAATCTTAACAAAGAGTGCCACATGTAATCTGATTCAAAGTTACACACTTGCATTAAGGTCGATTTTACATGTACGCACGGAGCGCCACACTGAGTCGGGGCTGAGTGTTTAACTTAAATCGATTCAAACATGTAATGATGAACTTCGGATAGCCACGGGAATTTCTTGCACCAGCCGTGTTGGCTAACATGCGATGTGACTCAAACAAACATCTTCAGAATGTACATATATGCAGTTTACACCATTCTGATTGGTGCACATTTCTATTCAGATTAACAATCCGACCTGTTAATCGATCGGATTATTAAAGGATTATTTGGCTGCATGTACACGTGGCTGTACAACATATCTTGGAAAGCTTTTATGCGTATTTTTACGTTTGGAAAATCCAAATAATTGTGTTTAGCCTAAAATGATCATGCTACATGTATTACAAATATAATCACAATTAATTTTACGTTCACAGACAACCGTTCACTTAATCCCCGGATAAACGTCTTGGGTAGCCTAAGACTTTTGCACAGGAATGGTATTATGGCATATTGTAACAAGACAAAGTTAAATATTCCCGAAAAAAATACTGTATGAATGTTGAAAAGTCGTAAAATATTATTTCCCAATGCATGGACGCAAGTTACAAGATTTGTACTTGTTCGCAAGAAAACAAACCAGGTGAAATACTGGAAAAACTGCACTACACTATTGTGAAGAACTGCTACAGAAGTGCTACTTTGAACAAAACCGCTAATGATACGGTAATAAAGTAATAAACAATTTACTACATTCAGTCATGCAAGTATTAAATGTAAAGCCATTTATGCCAGGATCAGAAAACACAATATTTTTGTCTTTCACCATGGTTATGATCAGATTTGGCAATCATTGTGCCATACACAAATCCTTATCGTGTTTTGGTCAGGATATTGACAGCACTACAAGTTTGACACCAACCAATCACTGTCATGTCCTTGCAAGTCATCGGGGAGGAGGGAGAAGAAATTGTCAATCATGGAACATGTCGTAGGAGACGCCAATCTAGGCAAGGAAATATACAAAATACTGACATCCTGGCTACAGACTTTACATCAGGGTGCCGTGGGACGTCCCAGGGGCCACGTTGCTGTTCTTCAATTAGGCCTATGTCACACTACAAGACCTGTTTATCTCTCCTGACATTCAAATTCCATGCCAGACACTGAAAATGTTTCAGCCATAACAAAATGGTGTCAAAATCACCTTAAAATTAGTGTCGTCAAATCCAGGCATTATTGTCACCTATTTTAATATTATTGCACTGTAAACAACAAGATATTTACACTAGGCTATAATAAATATACACAATCATAAATATATACAAGACACACCTGAATGCACAAACCCCATATTATACTGTACGTCCATGAAAGGGTTCATTATTACCAAAATCTTATTGAAATGAAAATATGTCCAAATAGGGGTTTCTCATTAAAAGCAGGTACTTCCTAAATTTAATGCAATCTAAGTGAAGATTTAATTTAATGTAATGAATGAATGAATTAACTAACTAACTAACTAAAATAAAAATTAAAAACCCCAGAGATTAAAAATTATACATAGGTACAGATTTAGATATTAGATTTAGATATTAGTGACAACTATAGCTATTATTATTATATAGCTATTATTATTATTATTATTATTATTATTATTATTATTATTATATATTAGTATTATACATTACAGATATTAGTGACAACTATAGCTATTATTATTAATATTATTATTATTATTATTATTATAGATATTAGTGACAACTATAGCTATTATTATTATTATTATTATTGCTATTATTATTATTATATTATTATACATTAGTATTATACACTATAGATATTAGTGTCAACTATAGCTATTATTGTTATTATTGTTATTATTATTATTATAGTAGTATTATACACTATTGATATAACAAGTCACAGCTACAGACTACAAGAGGAAATCATCTGCTTCCTGGTTCCTTCAAGAGCGAGTTTTCAGTACAACTCGATAACTATGTACAAATTAAGTTATATATCTGAAATATTGAGGGTTTTGTTCATATTTTGGGCCGGTATAAATGTCTTATATAACCAAACAACACTGTATAAAGTCAGTTCTAACTCCGTGCTGAGCGTTCGTGTAAACTCCAGCACTTCCGCCTGCCCTCCGCCATTACACGCCATGACTGAAATGTTTCTAAATGTAAGCGAAGTAAACTCCCTCATCCCAAAATTATACCCAAAATCATTTTTTCGATACCTAAACCATCTATTTGGACGGGTTAAAGTAAGATGAACGTACCTGTTCGTGTAAATTTGGTATAAAACGCTGTTGTGGTGATGTTGGGCGGCTCCTTCTCTTCTCTCTCTCTCTGTCTGTCTTTCTGCCAGATGTGCTCAGCAGGAAGCTCGTGCACAACAGGAGGTGGGATGGAGAAGCTCAAGTATAGTATGCACAACAAAATCAGACAGCACATAACATGTAAAACTTAATGCAAAGATTACACCTCGAATTAATATGAAAGTGTATTCAAGGAAAAGTCCATGCACACATTAAAGTGTGTGTGATATTGAAATGTGAACCATGTGCTGTGTGATTATGGTACTGAGTTGTTTCTCGGTGCTGTCTTTTCATGACAAGTTAGTGATCGTCTGCGACATCGACATCACATGGGGACACTCCTGACTATGCCGCGTTCGACTAGCGTAACCAGTCGTAACTCTATTCCTGGTCAAGGAAAACCAAAGACGACACAGACAAACCACAACTTGGAATTCCTACTCAGGAGCTCGTCTACTTGACCACTGGTTCCAGAGTGCACGCGGCCTGAAGAGTAAACACTCCCACCCGGGGGATTTTCTAACACATTATACCGTTCAGGGTCGTGAGGGGAAGCTGGAGCCAATCCCAGCTGACTTCAGGCGAGAGGCGGGGTACACCCTGGGCAGGTCTCCAATCCACCGCCGGGCCGACACAGTGAGACAGACAACAATTCCCACTCACATGCACACCTATGGGCAATTTCAAGTAGATAATTTGCCTAATCCCCTCTGTGCATGTCTTTGGACTCTTGGAGGAAACCAGAGTACCCGGAGGAATGTACAGGGAGAACATACAAACTCCACACAGAAAGGCCCCAGTTGGATACGGGGCTCAAACCCAGATCTTCTTGCTCTGAGGCAACAGCGCTAACCACTACACCACTGTGAAAAGTAAACAAAGCAATGCAAATGTTGCAGTTTTTTATTTGCTTTTAATGAGTTTTATTTGAGTTAAGTATTTGCTTTAGGTTAATAAGGATGACCATATTTTGGCGCTCGAAAAAGAGGACACTGGGGGCAGGACGATGGCCGATGCGGCCAGATGGGGCAGATGGACACCGGGCAAATGTAGAAAGCAAAAGCCAAATTTCTGGACATTTTCAGTGTTTTCAAAATCCTGCATTGGACACATTTTTATGAGGACGTATGGTCACCCTAGATTAATCAATATACAGGGGGCACAGTGACGTAGTGGTTAGCACAGTTGCCTCACAGGGAGACGATTCAGGGGTCAAAGCTGCCTGTCGACTGGCCTTTCACTGTGGTGACTGCATGTTCTCCCCATACATCTGTGGGTTTCCCCTGGGTCCTCCGGTTTCCTCCTGCAGTCCAAAGACATGCAGACTAGGTCAACTAGCTATGCTAAATTTCCCATAGGTGTGAATATGAGTGTGAATGGCTGGCTGACTGTCTGTATGAAAGTCTAAGCTAAAAAAGGTAAAGTCTGAGGTAATTTCATTACCAAATGAATCTTGAATGCAACTAAAGATCAAGATATCGAATATAAGGAATAATATGCAGGTCATTTAGGGTGGCTGTACTTTATTGTAGAAAGGACAGAAACTGATCAATATACAGAACAATAGAGTGAACAATGTGCACGTTAGAAAACAAGCTACTTTTCTACATATTCATATGGTAAATTGATATCCTCTCATGGGATGTGGTGGACAACTCTTGGAACATGACTGGGTCATAAATCAGAACATATGGCCTCATGAGGTATTCACTGTGCCCCCTGGTGGTGAAGGGGGCCATTTTCCTTTTCCTCAGAACCTGAATTTGATATGCATTTTTGAAACCTACCTTGGTGAAATGAAGTGGACGTGGGTACTGTGGCCATAGGGGGGACAAAATACTGGGACTGTAAAAGGAAGCCTTTACATTTTCCTTCGAAACAATCCAGTTAAATGAATTACTCACTTGTGATTACTGTTTCCAAGGTAGGCACCAGGGGAAAACCAGGTGGGTTTGGTGTGGGTGCAGCACGGCAGAAGTAGCACCTAGCACAATAAGCCATTTGAAAACACTTTGTGCAATACGTGGCATCTACTTCTCATGTAAAAATCCCTGTTTTGTAAAAGTCACCTGTTAACTCTGCTGGGTCATGGTGAACAAGTCTTCAATATCACTCAGATGTTGCTACATTCCAAAATCAACTTAATAATAATAATAATAATAATAATAATAATAATAAAAATGGAAACACAAAAACACAAATCCAGAAGGTGGAAATTTTGACACATTGAAAACCACGCAATGAACAGAATCCAGATATGAAATGTGATCTCAGTGCGAGTTCAACCACATCGCCCTGTACATACATGAGTAAACCTAAAGAACAGAAAGGTCAGGTTTCAGAGTGCTAAAGAGTATATAAAGAGAGTTCTGGAGAAAAAATTAATGCCCAGATAAGAGGAAGTGTAACCTGCGTCAAAGTAATGGAAAGAGGGAAGTGTGGAAGAAAACATGTAAAATATGTGGCATCAGCATATATGGCTGACAACCGAACTGTCTCACTGTTGATGACGTGATTTAAAGCAGAAAATAACCCAAAAATATACAGTATATTATACCAAACAGGGGTACTTATAGTTTAACTGTTAAAATCTACAGGTCCCATCAGTACAGATTTATTTCAAGAAAGTTATTTAAATGTTTACAATAATATTTTGGATATTTATTGGAGCCATACAGCTTTCTATTTCTGAATGTTTCACCAACAGGACACAGTAGGTCCAACATTATTTGACATTATTTATAATCTGAATTAATTTTTGCGTGGTTCAGACATGGAATGAGCACAGTCAATACAATGAAGCAGCCAATAACTACAGGAACCTAACAATAACTATAATTAATCTGATGAAATGGATTGGATGGATGGAATGGATTTAAACATCATAAACCCCTGGTGATGCTTCACAGATCCCAGGGGTCCCTAAACCCCACTTTGAGAAGCAGTGACAGGAACTTGGGCTGGTAAAATCAATCACCATCTCCTTGCTGTGCCAGCTGGCCAACAAGATCCATGAACCCAAGCTCAAGGTGGGGGTCCAATGTCACGTGAAGCAACACATCAGTTGGTATAATTCTCATTGCTTCATATGGCTTTAATATCTTCCCGTAGCTTACTCTGGAATACTAGGACGTATTCCCATGGGGAAGTGCTTGAAGTTTGCTTGAGTGGCATGAAGAAATTGTGAGGGCAACCCGTTAGTGGACGAAGCAGGCCAAAGTTTAAATTGGGCCACCATTAATTTAGGAACTCTTCCAGGGTGCAGGTGAAAGTTGGCTGACACCATGAAACACGTGAGAGTGGATATAACTTGCATCAAAAAAATGAAGTGGAAAGGAGTGAAGGCCAAAGAGATCGGAGATGGATACACTCTGTTCTACAGTGTTCAAACTGGAAGCTCCAATGGAATTGCTTTGGTCATCAGCAAAAAACCGAGGGATGATGTCGTCGAAGGGACCCGCACATCAGGACGATTGGTGCCCGTCAAAATAAAATCTGGATCAATGACCATCCAAGTCATCTCAGCATATGCTTCACAGGTAGGCTGTCAGGAGAAAGAAAAGGACTCCTTTGGGGACTCACTTCTCAGATGGCTCTGAGGAGCCTACTATACTGATTGGTGGCGATTTGAATTCTCATGTGGACATGGCGTGAGGTGGTTATGCCCAGGAGCATGGTGGCCATGAATACAGAGATTGGAATGAAAAAGGCCACCACATCCTAGACCACGTGGAGGTGCATGACCTGGCCATAGTCAATACCTTTAACAAGAAAAGAACCAGCCACCTAGTCACCTACACCAGTGGCATTCGTGCCATCCAAATCGATTACTGGCTGATCTGAAGATGCGACCTGAAGCTGACCACCAATGAGAAGGTAATCCCCTTGGGCATCATTGTGGCACAACACCGCATCCTCTTTATGGATGTGAGACTGAAGATCAAACAGAAAGCCACTGCAGTGGTCGATGTTGAGTGGATCAAATACTGAGTGGGAAAAACTTCTCGAGCACAACAGCCAACTGTGGGATGCCCTCAGGGCACTCAGTGTAGAGTCGAGCCAAACAATGGAACCCATGGGACATCGTCAAGCAAATCAGCGAGATCCTGGGGGAATCGAAGACAGGCAGGAGACTCATTGACAAGCAGACTTGGTGGTTGAACAACAAAGTGCAAGCGGTCCTAAAGGAGAAGAAAATGGCATACTACAAGACAAGATTGTCTACAAACAAAACTGTTTAGGCCTGAGGAGTTTACAATTTATGGCTTCTGCGTAACATGACAAGCCATATGTTTTTATCTTTTGAACCTCAATAGGGAGAAAAACGAGAGGCTGGTGAGACAATGACTATTTATAACTGCTGTGTTATAACTTGTTTTTGCAAATGGTCCATAACATTATACATAACTATACCCTGAAAAAAATCATTGTATACACTCACCTAAAGGATTATTAGGAACACCTGTTCAATTTCTCATTAATGCAATTATCTAATCAACCAATCA